>VUQR01005255.1:2847-23538 GCA_015108515.1 Hemichromis elongatus
AGCCAGGGGGGGGGGAGGGGGGGGGGGCGGGGGGGGGGGGGGGGGGGGGGGGGGGGGGGGGGGGGGGGGGGGGGACTGGCTGAATGCCTCTCATTTTGCCAAGTGCTCCTCAGGCCACCACATAACAAGGAAATGTACTGAAAGGTTGAGAAAGAAGACAGAGAAGCATCAATGATCTATTGTTTGCAGGGAGGGCACTGCATACAACTCCTCTGGCAGTTAATATATCAAAGAAAGCCAAACATACTACACCATCTGCACTGAGATATTTTGCAAATACACATTACGTCATCTGTAGTTCTTTGGCTTAATAAAAGCATTAAGAACAGCTATGTACCCAGGCAAGTATGTATGACTATGCGCACACACTCGCACAGCTTCCAACAAAGGTCTGGAATCTATCAAAGCTTCCAAATTGCAATTACCTTTCAAAGGGGGAAAAATGCATTACAGTACCTCGGTGCTGTGAAATGAAAACAAGGCTAAACTCTATACTGTGTACTACAGTTTACACCCTTCAGCTTGGCTGTGCACCTGTGTTTTGTTCAGCCTTACACATTATGAAATATATTATGTGGATGTTGAGAAGCTGATCCGCAATGAGCAATGAAAGCTATTTTTACATTGGCAAGGGTCTGACTCAAAGTGTTTTTCCAACACTCTAACGCTACGATACAAATAAATTGTAATTTAATGTTCACACACTCTCACATACTGTAGAAGTCAAGCAGCTATTATT
Organism: Hemichromis elongatus; assembly: GCA_015108515.1. Classification (NCBI taxonomy): domain Eukaryota; kingdom Metazoa; phylum Chordata; class Actinopteri; order Cichliformes; family Cichlidae; genus Hemichromis; species Hemichromis elongatus. Next base: position 3,587 of record VUQR01005255.1, read on the forward strand.
ATCGTTCTGCAGAGTTCAGTCTTATTAAATCACGCACCTTCAAATCTTGAAAATAATGAGCCAAGTCTCTGGTATTATTAAGAGAGACAATAGGAATTATTAAACTCACACAACTTGGAAGCTCACGATAAATTGATAAAATCAGTGTTTAGTTTTGTAAGAACAACAGAAAAGTCACTTAGGAAATATTTTATTACAGCATCAGATTTGATGTATCTCTGCTTTAATGATGATGCAAAAATCTGGTCATTTATCTTCCGATCAGAGACAGATGTGCCTTTGCTGATAATTATATGTTATTATAAAGTAATTATCAAGAACTAATGAGGCAAAGGTAAAGTCCTTGAAAAAAATGCCACTTAAAGTAAAGTTAGCAATTCCAGTTTGGTAACTCAGTAATGTCTGTTTGTCCATCCATCCATTCAGCTGTTATAGGGCAACATAACCTGCTCACAGGACTAGTCTTACATTTCTATATCATTACCACTGAAATATTTCACTACTGTAACTGGTTTTATACACATACTATGCAAAAAAAAGTCAAATTCTGGGCCAATACTGACACCCATGTTTAAATACAACAATTTGACCAATAGGTGATGTTTTTTTCTGTTATTTAATCAATTAATTTGCTTTTTGTTACTTTTCATCAGACCCCATTTGCCAATTATCCAGTGCAAAAATGGATGGAATACAGCAGATAAATATTAGCAGCCATCAGTAAATGGCATCTTATTTGCTGATAGTCTATGTTGATGTTCGGCTAATATATCGGTGCATTAGCAGTCATTAACTGAATGATAAATAGTATTTTTGTGAGTAAATCTTATGATGTGCTTTGCCAAAACTATCAAAAATACATCAAAAGGGGAAAAAAGTACATTTTCCCTGACTTATCAAACAGTATCAAATTTAAACAGTTGAAACTGAAAGAAACTAAAATGCCTCAGATCTGCACTTCAGTGCAGAACTTAACACTGCTCATGTTGTAGGTTTGACTTTCAAGCCTTTTTAATAAGCACAACAGGGCGTCCAGAGGAGGACATGCATTCATAAAGCAGATGGACTGGCATACTCATAAAAAATGCAGGGTTATTAATTGTACAATCTGTGATGTCTAGAAAGCCTACTGAGCAGCACAAAAAAACATCCATATCTATCTATCTGAAGGCAGAATGTGAGGCTGTCATGCAGAAAGAAACATATCGGGGGAGATGTACAAAAAACCTCTGCACTGAAATATTAATGCTGCCGTAATCCTTTAAATAGGCATCATATTACACATCATGTTTTGACATAGACTAATACAGAAATCTCTCCAAAAAGTCTGTTGGTTGGGTAATGCTTAAGTATGAGTCAGAGTAACTGGAACAGGCAGGCGATTTGCTTAAGAAAAGAAAGCAAATGTTTCTCAGTCAACACACAGCCTCAGATAAAGCCTCATGATCCATGTGATTTTAGAGCTTTCATAACAGCGAATCATTAAAAAGAATAATTTAATAATGAATCTATCAGGGAATTTGTCTTGGAGGCAGAGCTGCTAGCGCATTATGAAAGCACCTCGCTCTGTTTCTGTCTATTTAAGATGCCTGGCAGAGGTCACATCAATAGCATCTCTGTTGTTCCAGACCTGACTAATGGAGAGAAGAGAGACACAACTGTTGTTTCAGACCTCCCTAATGGAGAGACGGAGCTCTTCATTTCCTCAGAGGCCATTCTCATTGTTTAACCATGCACCAGCCTTCAGCCCCCTCCGCCGCGTAAGCCAAAAAAACACATTATGTGACAATCCAGAAATAAAATAACACAAATTATTGATGAATATAGCTATCCAAAGAAGCTGAATTTGATTACGGCATGAGCTATAACAGGATATGGCTCGACTGTTGGGTGGTCTCTTTCTCTTTCTCTCTCTTTCTCCCATTCAAATTCGAGGCATGCTCAAACATCTAATAGATTTTTCCACCCCAGCACACAATTTACTGCTTACAGATTTAGAATTCTCTGGCTTCCGGCCAGGCCACAGTCAGAAGGGAATTAATGATATGAGCACATCAGTGAGGAAAAACAGCTTGTGATTCTCTCTCCTACAGGTCTGGGCATAATGAAGAAGATACTGCCATAACCGCCCCCCCCCCCCAAAGAAAAAAAAACATAGCAAAGGAGGAGAGAAGAAAGGAGGAGGGGGTGAGAAAGGCACATAATCAATACAAACACTCCATTAAATTACTTCAAAAGAGATTTTGGACAGTTTCTAGAATTAGTTCTGCGAAGAAAAAAAAAGCAGAAGGGGAAGCAAATATGTCTGAGGGGCGGAAAGCAAACAAGTGCAAACGATACAATCTGCCACATACTCTGAACGGAGGAGTACAGTGGCAGTGTGTCTTACAAAAGCATGGCATTCTTTCTTTGCCTGAGTCACAACATACCATTACTCTTGTAACACCACAACCCCGTTGTCTTTATCTTTTTCAAGAAACTGCTTACTCCTTCCCACGTTGCAGTCGAAACATAAAACGCTTTCACGTGTGATAGTGACTCAGTGTCCCAAATATTGTTCTGTATTGTCACCAAGACAAATCAACCATGAGAAGACTGCATCTGTCTGTTTCCTTATCACAAGTTCCTTACCCGCATAAACATTCTGTGACTCTGTGAACACTCTCTTCTCTGAAAGGGGACAGAATCTACCCTCTACATCAAATTGAAATGTTCCGACTGAAATATTGTCAGGATATCAACTCTGGTATATGTGCCAAGCCTGGCATACAGATCAGATGTTGTATCAGAGGGAAATACAGCGGCCATATCCCCCGAGTGAGCGAGGCTGTAAAGATTCTTGGGAAAAAAAACGGCAGGTACGTGTGTCACGGGCCTATTACGCCTTCGAGATCAATCAGGGTAAGTGACAAAAGCGACATCGTTAAATACGCTCTACCACATGTCAGTATTTAGACTTAAAAGTGTGCCGGTGTCTTCCTTAGTGTGAAACTGTCTATCTGTTGCAGCCCAATACAACTCAATGACATCAATGCAAAAAAAAAAAAAAACTATTAAAAATTAAAAAGTAACCAAATAACTCAATCAAGCACACCGAACACCAGTTTTGCTTTAGTCATTCTGTGAGTCATGAAATAAGACACAGAAAGGAAAAAATGTTTGGACATGACACAGGAAACTTGTCCAAATGTTCATGCTGTTTATATTTACTTAAAAAATCTGTAACTGTGTAACTGTCAGCTACTGAAGTTGAAGTGTCAGTTCTGAAGTTGTATTCTGACTGACATCTGAAGGCACGAGTGTCATTTCCTGTTTGCATAAACTGGTGGGTTTACTTTTTGTATAACAAGTTTCAAGACCGGTATTCATGTAGAGCAGCTTATCCTGTATGGAAATGATAGAACCATATATCATTTATTAATTCAATTTTGTAGTGAAGGTTAGGTGTTTATCCAAGAGTTATTTGTTTGATTCTTAGCTTCTCTAATTCCCAAGCTGCCCTTGAGCAAGAACCTCCACTCGTGTATAGGTGCGGAAAATATGTAAGTTCCTTTTAGACAAAAGCCCCCTCCAAATGTACTTAACTTGAAACTGCATACATTATAACGAAGGTCAGTTATGACAGATTATCACTTTAAGCACAGAGCTCCCAATAACGTGCATTTTCATTCGAATCTGTTATGTAAAATTTGACTTTGGACATTGACGGACTTATTGGATGGAAACATTATTCAAAGAACTATATTTGTGGCTTTTCATACAACAAAGAGTTGCATAATGAACATGAATTTTCTTGAATTCCAATAACTGGCCTTCATTTCCATTACTAACTGAATATTGCATGAAAATGTTAATGTTCTGCCAGATCCAATCAATCATTTGTTGGTTAAACATCAAAATTACAGCTTTGAGCAGCACTGCACAAAGAATGTAATATTTCTTTATTAAAAAAATAGATGCAGTGATATAATTTTCATTTTTGTATGGCTGAATTTTCAAAGGTGTTAGAGCATAAAAACAGCATTAAAAAAAAAAAGTCAAGGAGATGGGCGAATTTACCATCCCTGCAATTCACTCTATTTTTTTCTCCCAGCATGGTTACTTTAGTCTCAGTGTTTTCCTGGAGAGCCCTGATCCCTCCAATTGTGGAGGGATGAACTGCCTACAGATCATACTATGGGTGAGGGCAGGAGTCATGAACACCATCTATGTTCTTTGAACGCAGGAGTCGCAAGCTATGACCTTGTATAATCCTCCACATCATCTCAGCTCACAATCTGTTCAGTGGCATCCACACCGAAGGCTTGAATTAAAGAAAGACAAGACAGAAAACCTATTGAGCTATTTTGTGAGCATGAGCCATTCTGTCTGTTTTTTTTTTCCAATTCTTTATTATTTTTCTTCTACAGCACTCTGTGTCTCCCAGCACAAGCCTACAAACTGTATCAGCAGATACAGCTCTCAAACACTCGGCCTCGTAGTATACGACCAGAAACCAATTTCGGCAGGCAGCAATGAAAAAAAAAAAAAGAAAAAAGAATGAGGCCAGTCCTCTAGGGAGAGATAGGGGGGCAGAATGTAAACTTCCCTGGCAAGCCATCCCTGGTGGATTGAACTGTAAAAAGAAGCTCTAATACTCACTCCAATACAAGATAAACTGAGTGGACAGTTTACATTACCTGATTAAGTGAATTACACCACAGATTACATAAGTACTGCGAAATACATTACATCACCCATGCAGACTTGCTATCTCTTTATCGTTAGTTGGGAATTTGAGTGAGACGAACACAATTCAACACAACTATTTTTCAGGGCTGGAGATTCTTCAGAAAAAAAACAACTCTTAGTTCTTAAAAAAGAACTGCAGATTGCCTCAAATCAAGTACTTCTGTATTTCCCCTTGCTATTTTGAGTTCAAGTGGGTTCGCACTGATACCTCGGTATGAGTGTACTCTGATGGTGGACTTAATGATGGTCATAAAGTTGACTGACATTACATACTTCGTACCCTCGGTGTGTAACCACTTTGGCTACATACAAAGACTTTTGATGGTACAGCCAATGCAGGACAGCAGGTCCAAGAAGGTAGGAGGAGCACTGCTGATACGACTATCAAATGGACATGCAGATATACATGGTGCTTAGCGAAAACTGGAAAGATTAAAGAGGTTCCACCGTACAGTATGTTTAAGCGTGGGTCTATCTTGTGAAGAAATCCCCAGCTTTATTTATAAAATAATCATTTTCCCTATGTATTTAATTTTATCTGCAAACATCTACGCAATAATTATAGACTCCTAAAACAGGTGCCCCCTCTGAAAGTAGAGGTGACAAGCTGGAAAATATATTATTTGTACTTCCTGACCTTGCTCTCTGTCATTTGTGGAAAATTCCCTTGAACCTGTTGACATCAACTATGCAACAATTTGTTTTTCAGCAAGTGTCTTACAGATTAGTTGGTCTGTGAGAGAGGGAACGTGAGATTGAGTGTGTTTACTCACATATGTATAAAGTCTCCCCAAAAAATGTCTGCACCAGGGGGTATCATAGAGTTGTTATATCTGCAAGAATGCTCCAGAAGATCATTTTAAAAAAAAAAAAAACACAAGGTGAACTTTATTTGTTTGGGGTTTTTTTCTGTGTTACCCCAAAGTCCACACTATAGAATAATGTATTAGTGTTCATTAGCTTGCCAAGTTGTAAACATTTAGAACATTTGGAGCTAACATTCAAATGCTGGAACTATCAGCTTGCCAATACATTCACTCTGACACAGTCAAAAATCACCTATTATGCAATTAGGTACAAAGTGTACATTCTGTGCTACATGGAAGTGTAGTAATGGAAGTATTTCAGCAGAGACACAGTGTCAGAGCCAAGATAGATGTTTCTCTTTTTTTTTCCAGATTTGGTGCTGAGCTAAGAAGCTGCAGCAGCTTTAAATATAGCATAAAGATATTACCTAATGTTGACCTTCTTGTCTAAGAAAGTGACTAGGCATACCTGTCAAAATTTAACTTTCAACAGATGACATTGTTAAAAGACTGAAGAAAGACACCCTGTTATTTCAGGTATGGCATGTTTTGTGAAACACTTGCTGGAATTTGAATTATGATACCAATCATTTCTCTGCCTTGAAGGTTTTACAGAGCTGCCAACAGTGCAGGACTGCAGCAAAGGTCACTTGCTTCTAATTAATTACTTTGCTTAATGTGGGCATCTTTTGTTACACTTTTTACGCATTTCTGAGGAGAGAATACAGTAGAGCTTTGTTCGCTTACCAAACCACAAAACCCAATGTAATACAGATGAAAACAAAAAAAAAATGTCTTCCTGCTGCTTGAAACACATTTGTCTTTTATTTTTCACATGTTGCCTGTGAGACACAAATGCACAGCAGTGCACTTCATTCACACTGGCAGCATGCCAGGAAAAGTTAGGATGCACACTTGGAAAAAAAAAAAAAAAAAGAAGTTTCCCTCGATAACAATGGCACACTTTATTGCTCTTTAGCTCACAATGCTTTTCTGTGCAGCTTGTGGTATTGCTGCAGTATCCTGTTATGAGGAACAATCCAATTCTTCTGACATAGTTACACATCAGCCTGAGAATAACAATCAGCAAATGCATCACTCAAGTTATAAAGAAGGCTGCCACTTCAGGCTGAAAGAATAAAAAAAAAAAAAGGGAAGAGTGTAGAGTTGTATCATAAAAGCATTAGTTTAGTCAATGAGCGAACATATTACACAGAATTACAGACATTCAGCTACAGGATGCTTTAAGGCTACTTTTATATCTGATCTGCTGCTGCTGTGGTATGAATATTTCATTTTGGTAGTCAGCAGCATTGCAGTGGCATATTTCATATTTCTCTCCCAAACTCTCTGCCTCTCTCATATTGTTAGACTGTCAACAACTGACACACGCCAAAGATATAGTGAACAAACAAACAAATGGATAAGTGAGTGCACACCACTGATTGTCGGTGTGTATCATGTGTGTGCATCTATGTGTGTCAAACTGTGTATGTGCATCTCTGGTGCCCTGCCAGAGCCTGAGCCCGTTCTGCTGAGTGGGCAGATTCTCTGGCGGAGTGTCCCATCGGAGTGACAAGTGCATTTAGAAACAGCCTGATGGAGTCATTAACGGCAGTGCTGCTCATTAGCAACACATGCACACACACGTGCATTCACGCACACACACAGACGGGCTCTCTGTAGCAATGGCGTTATCATCGGGTTATTACACCAACAACAGTTAAATCTATAAATTCTAGACGACACCGCACGTTTGCAGAAAGTCCAAATAAGGAGCATAATACCATTTCAGAAGCAAGCTAACACATCTATTTATGAATGCGCGCAATCATAGACACACGCGCCTGCAGGCACATTCACGCTATATTGATTACTGGAATAACAACAAAGCATTCATTATTGATCGCCTTGTCCTTTTTGCGTATGAGATTCAAGCAATGTCGAGTAATCAAGGGCATTACAGCATCACAGAGAAACACAACAGCCTCTCTTCCCGGAAGATCCTGAGCAGAAAACACTACAAGAGTCATCAATAAATCACTGTTTTCTACAGAAGAAAAAAAAAGTTTTTTTTTTAAGCCTGTAGCAGTTTTACTTCCATGTTGGCTTTAGGAATAAGATGGTTATTAAAAATTAATTATTAGAGGATCAGGAAGCTAAAAAATTCTGGCTTGCTTAAATCGCAATGAAAGGCACTCATGATCTGACGAGAAGTGCTGTAATTGTGATGGTATTTCAAGCATGTTTGCTATGCAATGTAAAACCATTATAAGCAGCATTAGGCATTGCATCACAGCCAAGTGAGAGAAAGGCAAATAAGTAGGAAAAGGCTTCAAAGGGAACATAATGTTCTTTCTGATTATTAGGCTCAAATGCCAGAGTTTCCTATCTGAATCAGATGAGTCATCTCCAGAGACATTCAGCTTTACGTTGGGGTTGATTCATGGGTAAGGCTGTAGTGAGAACCCAAGAGCCTGCTTCAAGAAACAAGCATTCACTGACACTTAATGGCACAGTGTACATGATGAATACACCAGACAGCCATTCAGACACACACAGCAATGATCCTTAAGGCTGCTGAGCTACACAGCCAATTATGATCTGAACTGATGGATAAGACAGTATCAGAGGTGCCTTATACTGCAGTTTGATGTAACTCAATTATTTATGACATTGCCAGCAGAATGATGTGATTTTTGCAGTGCAGTCTTTGTTGTTGTCACACTCAGAAAACAGAGCTGTAACACTAAGATGGTAATATGTTGACAAACACACTGCCATTACCTCTAGCCTGCTTGTATTAGTGTGATTCTTTGCTCATTAAAGTGGGAGTAATTCCAACTACGCACTGATGAATTACTCCAGTCAAGACAACACTTGTTAAACCAACCAAAGGACAATAAACATATGATGATTAACGGTGAACATGGGACACAAATACATAAACATTCAACCCAGCAGCCCAGAGAAAATGGAAGGACGACAGTAACCTTTTGGAATGAAGGAAAATAATAAAAATAACGTCATAAAAGGCTAAAAAGAAATTGAGGTCTCCGCCTGAGCTTACCTAGCTGTGCCCTCTCCCTCTGGACATCCTTGAAGTTGAGTCCACTGGTAAGAGTGCTCTCCCTGTAGCGGTGGAGGGCCTCCCTCCTCCCGTTGGTCCCCAGCTCCCGGAGCACGGAGGGTTTCAAAGGCTCGGCCTTGAGACTGTTGTCCCATCCTGAGAAGTCTGGTACCGTCCACTTCACCAGGTCCTCCAGTCGCACGATCACCTTCTCAGACACCGCAATTACTTCGTGCTGAAAAGAGGCAGGAGCAGAATCACGTAGCGAGTTACATAAACGCAGCTGTGCTACGGAAATGGATCATTTACTTCCACCACAATTTTATGACTCTGAAATAGTTTTGTTGCATAGACACATAAACATTTCAAAACAGCACATCTCCAAGTACGCAGATATGCTATTTTTAATAACCGAGACCAACAATAAACAACTGCGGTGTGTAAATAATTACACAACTTGGGTTTATGAGATTAGAAAAACCTAAAACAAACACAAATAATTACAGAATACAGTACAGAAAACACATACAGGTTCAAATAATATACTAAGTGAAGTCTAAAAAAAAAACTCCCATAAAAGTGAAAGTGTTGCTCTGAATATTACACTGAGCTAAAAGTGTCGTCTTAAGAAAAGCATTGCACCACATTAGGTCCACTACTCGAACTAAGCTAAGCATAATCAGGGTCAAAAACGGAGGATTAAAATTAGACCAAAGATCAGAGTCAAAATCAGAGTTTATAGAATAAACACGACACAAGAGCTCAACAGCACTGTGTATAATCTGAATTTGTATGTGCATAAAGTAACATTACCGCTGTGGATTCACCTTAATGTAAGTAAATTACCGCACCATGAATATGGATGATGTGGATGATTGCTGAATTAAATTTATGCCAGCAACTAAATCAATGTCATTGAGGACATAGGTGTTTTTGACTCTTTGATTAGCGTTTAGGAAGTCGGGCTCCTGATAATCACCGTGAATGTTAAGATATTATGCTCTAAAATGATAAGACGCACTCAGTGGCTATGATTACACCTTCAAAGTGAAGAAGAGCAGTTGAAATGTAATTTGTTATACCGGGAATGTAATGAATGAAGAGGCAAACGCTGTAGCCACTGGTTTCTTCAGTGCACAGTAAAACTAATGTGGCACTGTCAGGAAACTATAAAATTTAAATTTATAGCAGTGATGCGCATGGTTGACACAGAGGCAACGTTTTGTGTACATACTTCAGTCTGCTCAGTTGGCTTGCTTAATAAGATTTGTTCTCCCGTCTGTGTGTGCTTCAACCTATTTTTTTTCCTACGGTGGATTCAGCTCCTTTTAATAACTCTCATGCTCAAAAGAACTACAAGTCCAGAGGAGAGGGAAGGAAGCAGACATGCTTAAATGTGTTTCCATTTGAAGGGCTAATGGCTGAAGTGCTTGTTACCAACAGAATGGAGTGCTGTGCTGTAAGATGGCTATTACAGAAACAGGGAAATCTGGAGGACAGATGTGTACGGGCAGAAACGCAGACACACTGAGTAGGTCTCTGATGTTTACCTTGGTTATCTCCAATTTACCAGGCATCTGTCTGCCTGTACTTATTTCCCCTCAAAGAGCCGTTGACATTAAAATAACAGCCATTTATGTCATATCAATGTGTGTTAGCAGAGGGTGTGGACAAAATAAAGCTACACTTTAGAGCAAATCCTTTCTTTGTGAATCTTAAAATGTTAAGATAAGCTTTTTTTTTTTTTTAGCCATTTAAAGCCATGTTTGTTTCGAGTTTGTCACCAAATTCCAGAAACATACATATGGCTTTTGTGTGTTTCAGATTCTCCCTGAGTGCTCTGTCTATACAATTACCCATATTCAGTTCTCACATCATTGCAACTAAAGGCATATCAAATCCCAACCAGTTAGAGACAGTATTTCCTTATAAAGGAAAAGCCTGCGAGGGATAGCTTGATATAGCTGTGCCTCCCTCACTAAGTAGAAACATCAAACATGGGTTTTCGGTCTTCTTATAATGAGCTGTCTTCAGCTGTCAAGTGGTGGCGGGTGGTTGTAACCGGCTTTCCATGCAATGAAAAACTGACTGCTGTTTTTGCCTTCAGAAAAGCCGGCCATTTGAATAATGTAGAGCAACAGTAAATAGCATTCAGCCTGCAGCCAAAAACCACATTGTACTGTATTTCTACAGAATTACCTACTATACTTTGATGCAATCTCTTGACAGCATATTGAGAAACAACATCATAAAATATTGCACTTGAGCCCATTTACAGCTAAAATAATGCACTGAATGTTCAAACAGTCAAACAGCAGTAATTCAAGTCTCCCAATAGCACACCGGAGCATACACTCAGCTATATCAAACCTTAAAAACACACAGCCATTCCCTCTATATTAATCAGGTGAGTGACATGGTGCCTTGTGTGACTGTCAACAGATGCTGTTTGGGGACTTGTTCGGCTTGAGAGCAAAACACAACAGGTGAGCGCAATTCAGGAGCTGTCAACACAGTCCAGAATATAATCAGTCTATGAACAGAACTGCAGCCCTGAAAACAGGCTACATCCATTACTTGCCATATAATGCCTTTCCTTTCTCTTCTGTACTTTGGCTGCACAACTTTACGGCAGCGACAGTCTGTGAGCTGCAGCAGGAAGATGAATTTTGGCTTGTGGTTTGCATAAGTCATGATATTTGGTTGAGAAATGTTTAGGTAAAGAGTTTAGTAATGTGCTGTGTTTCCGTAAAAGGTTTCTGAAAACCAGCCAGCTCAGTCAGTTGTTGAGAAATGATCAAAACAGCAGCATTGCACCAACCTCTTTTGCCCTTACACTGAGAAAAACACTGAACTGCAGCTACAACAAATGACTGTTTCCTTCATGACTTTTAGTCTGGAGTCAAAGTGGTATTGCAACAGAAAATATTTAAAGCTGGACCCGCTCAATATTTGATAGCAAATTAAACTGAACATATTTTTTAACTATATTAAACTCCTAGAAGCTATGATCTCTCAGTTCTGAGTATATTTTGGACACCTCAGCAACAGAGACCTGAATATCTTTCAGACTATTGGGTCAAACGAGAAATATAAAGGCACTGATATGGCAATATGAGAACCCCTCAGCTAGTCTGACTGAATATCATCAGGCATGAGGGCAATGGCCCGTTTGTTGGGGGGCTTTAACCTGTAGAGATATCCATGCCAGGGCTTCCTGCTCCATCCACTTTTTATTGTTTATGTATAATAATAGATCATAAAAAGCTAAATTGGGATCATCTGAAGATCTGAAGGCTAATCAACAATGTGACTGCTCAAATGAAACCACAAATTTTCCAGTATCAGTCAGTAAAATTGATTAAGAAAATAATGCATAATAATAGGGGAAATGATGGCTACAATAACTGCTAACCTGCTTGCCAAACAGCTGTTGACTAATATTCTGTCAGCCCTAGTAATTGACTAATTTTACTAATATTAACCACTGTAGCAGCATTGCAGGGGTCTTCTTCTCACTCCTCTGATTTGGGGCGTCTTGGGGCCCTGCTCCTCTGTAAATGCCGCCCATCCACACTGTGCTGTCATTTCGAGTTAGGCAGTTGATAGTTTAGCAAAGCGGCAGACACAGCCAGCAGACCACTTGATAATATAGGTCAGAGGACTACAAGCCCGCAGCCATGAGGTGACACTCCACATCAGCAACACACCAAATAGCCTGGTGTCATTTCATTGACACTTCCGACACAGATGCATTAAAAGCATTTATACACAACACTAAATATCTTCATGTGTTGGCATAATTTTACTGTGGGTACATCAATAAGCCCATATAAACACAAACTGCTCCTTTTACGGTTGAGTTAAAATGCAAGATAACACATTAACAGCTCAGTGTTACAGCGTGGCTCCATACTTCTATCAATAATTTATGTTATTACTGCAGCAGCATGATATCTCCAAAAACATTACTGAGTGAATTTATTGCTATGACTGCACATAATGGACTGAAAGTAGAAAAAACAGCCCGCTGCTGCAAAACTGTAGATAACTCTGTTCCAGAAACCCATGACTCCAGCAATCTCATTGAAATTAAACTCGCTAAAATCCATATCATTCAATTTATATGGATGCAATAGTGTACTGGTGGCAAAACAGCACATAAGGGACATTCCCAATCCTATATTTGGTGATCCAATTACAAACAATGTACCCTGAAATATTCCATATCACTCCAAACAATTCCCTGTGAGAAATCCACGCCACTGTGTGCGAGCATTAAGGCAGACATTCCTGACTGTCAGCGTTCTGCGGCGGAGCGTCTCATGGCTCAGACGGGACTTTCAGCTTGAGAGTCAAGGGGTGCATGCTCCCAGTTGGTGGGTATCTTTCTATATTATGGGCACACACACACAGTGCTCCTGTCATGCTGGGAAGGTTTCAGCCTGCTGCCTCGGAGAGGTCAGCACTGGAATTCCTAAGGCCAAAGGAGATTAGTAATTGAGTAATGGACATGGTGACATGGACAATGAGGGACAGAGAGGGAGAAAAGGAGAGGAGGAAAAATTGAGGGAAAGAAGGAGAAAGAAAGAGAGAGAGGGTAGGAAACACAATATGAGTTCATTATCTATCTCCCCTCCCCATGACTGACCTTGGCTTCAGTGTCCCAAAACAAACTTATCTGGGAATTAAAGAGGAACTCAGGGGAGTAAGCCTGGAACAATTGAATTAGAATATTTACTTTTTGAGACTGCCTAAAGACTACAAAGAGTTCAAAGCATTGCATTTAAAAGGTGACTGTACATTATGTACTACCACTTAATTGAAGCAGTTTATTCACATGCATAAATGTTGCTGTAATATCGGCAGGGTGCTGAACTCATCTTTTATTCACTGATTCCATTAAGCAATTTCACTTACATCGGCCACGGTGATTTATGAACTTAGCATTCTTTTGCAGTTATAACGAAAGAGAGAAATAGCAAGATAAGAGGAGTTTTCAAAGCCTTACTGAAAGTGGGTGAGGCATCCATCATGTAAGGTGACACCACAAAAAAGCTGTGTCAGCTCCCTTGAATCGCTGCAGCTTTGTATCCTTGTATTTTAGCAAATGCGCACGCAAACAAAAAAAAAAAAGAGAAAGACAGAGAGATTGAATGCATGTTGATTCCACATGCTCCATCTAAGAGAGCGCAGTTAAGAATTAAAAATATTGGCTGGAGGATTTAAGCAAGAGCTTCCCATCTGTGGCTGCATTCTCCTCAAAGGTTATAATAACGATCCACTATAGCTGGGGGCGCTGGAGTCATGCATCAAGGCAAATGTTTGCCTGTTCAAGTGGTTAGTCAATGACAAAGTGGAAAAAAACTGAACTGAAGAGCACCAAAAGTCTTCTGTGTGTTGACAAACAGGCTCTGCTGTAACATATCATTACTTTAGCCTGCAAAGACATTTGGTGAAAAGAATCAGAATCAGAATGTTTGCAGGGGTTTTTTATAGCCTTTGAAGTCCAGTGTATTACATTTTAAAGGTTTTAAATTACACTATCCTAAAAAGCTGGTAATAATTTACATGCTATTTCAGCAATGGTGAGGAATTCACTGGAGGGCAGTGTTCAGAGTTAATGACTTGTTCTGCGGCAGGAGGAGGCATATATGCGTGCACGCCACACATGCACACTAAACACTTCCCCACTCCAACCCCCCACCCCACCTCTAAATTCCTGCCATTGTTGTGTGAATGGGGAGATTTGGTATAATGCACACACTGGCCAAGGCAACAGAGCAGTATGGACGCACTCAAAGGATCACTGTAAAAATGTGCCATATCACATTTACACTCGAGTCATTCAGCAGAACGACCTTATCCATCAAAATGCTGGTCGCATATCTAAGCCACTTACACTTAACTCAACTAGCATCCCAGATGCTTGAATTACCCATTCAGGGTTTTTCCCTTAGGAAAAATCAAAGAAGCAGCAAATGAATACAATCTAATTTCCCTACAAGCTGGCTTTCCAAGCACTGAAACACATGCATGGAGTACTGCCATGTACTGAAGAAATGGCTCTGGATGCATGCCAAAGTGTTTTCCACAGCAATCAATACTGGCCTACTGCTGCAGTCCCCAGCCTGTCAGTGTGTCTGTGTGTGTGTGTGTGTGTGTGTGTGTGTGTGTGTGTGTGTGTGTGAGAGCCAAAGCCTTGTCAGCTAGAGGGACAGAATAGAGGAGAAGAGAGGTCAGATGAAATCAGAGGTGATGATAATAGCACATTAATATAACATGATCTAGAAATATTCTCTCCGGTTGTGACTTCCCATTAAGAGAACCTTGCTGTATTTGCACTAATGTGGGATATATAGTATAAGATAAGAATAAGCAATTAACCGCCTGAAGCAGCGTATACAATAAGTGGGCGTTGTGTGTGTGTGTGTGTGTGCGCGCTGAGCTGTTATCTACAACAGCTCTCTCCTGAAATAGGGAGTCCAAAAACAGAAAGTATTACAGCCGGTGAGCAGTACCAGTAAGAGAGGCAGGCCATTTGGAGTGAGAAGAAATAATGTGTCACTCAGTGAGTTTTAAAACACATGTGACTGCTTCGTCGGTGGCAGTTTGCAAGCAGACAAATAGAGCAGAGGCCCCAATAGAGGGTTTGTCATAATGGGTGAGCAACTCTACACAAAGCCTGTTTAAAGAGCAAGCTGAGCTCAACTGGTGGGGGTAAACACTGTTTGTCATGCTGTGATCCAATGAAAAATAAAGCTTCCTCTACATATGGACTTAATAATTAACTCAGCATAAATAGGTTAATAAATTTTTCCCTGGATCTGTTTATCAGCTATTCAGCAAATACAGGCGCCGAGAGTTACGTTTATTCAATGAATCATTATTTTTGTTTCCAGCCAAAGTTGAGTGGATTCAAAGCTGGCTGTGTTTAAAAGGAATTGACCTCCAACCCTTTGACAGAAGAAAAACAAGCACAGTAGGTCACGGGTTGGTTCCTCTTGTCACTGCACAGCACAGCAAAACATGACAAATACAGCACAGGAGAGGCTGAGAGCAAACAAATACCTGAGAAATAACCAGGAAATTACATCATACCACAGCACTGAGAACACAAGTGAATCAGTAATCCAATTCTGGGGAATTGTTCAATATATGGCTGTTCTGATATCTTAAAACAAAGTCATGCCTTTTTGGAATTTGGAGGATATTGGCTTCAGGCTTAAGATAATAGTTATCTACAAGATACAAGGAATGATCTGTTGGAGAAAGAGAGCAAAGCAGCACCGACTGTCATAAGTCATACACTGTTTCTGCTTTATGTTGTGTAAAAATATTCAAGAGTAAATCTCACATGATCTGAGAGTGAATGTTATAAATTGTGGCTTTACCTCATGATGTTGCCTGTGCTCATTTAACACCAAAACCTTGTGAAAACAACACACTTCCTGAGAACTGCAAGTTATCAAGTTCATATCTGCATGAGTCACTGGGCTAATTTGAACCCCTGATTTTCAGCCAGTCAATTACAGATTTAGAGTCAGCGTGGCTCCACAGTCATTAATCTGTCTTTATACACCACCGGTCCTGGAGAAAAATGACTAATGCGAGGTTTATAAATTCCACTTTTCAGCGTAGCTAAAAATGAACTTCTCTCTAATGTTTACCTTTTTGCGCATACATCACTCAGACACAGAGTTTAGCAGTCGTTGAGTTTTAATGTCATAGCTTTATTGTCAGACTGGTTTGCCCTTCCTGTTTGTTTTTTGGATTACGGCTTGCCTCTGTAAGCACTCCTAGCTGACTCATGCGGTGCAGATTAGTGTTATGGGGCAAAGTCAGCGAGAATCTGAATGGGCTCTGTGAAGGTCATAAACTGACTTGAAGTTGTCAGGGCAATTTCCACTGTCTAATATACAGTAAGTAGTCCGATTTGCTGAGAGTGGAGTGTTTGACAAGCCCTTTAATTGAGGTCAGCCTGGAGGCACCTACATTGCACTTAAACATATCAACCCTCTTTTATAATGAGTGCAACTTCAAAACAATGCCTTGTTTATGCACAAAGACTGCTTTTTATTTCTACAGTGACTTCTGTTATCCTGCACTTCTTCATATATATGACAAATATGAGGTTTCATTTGCACTGCCAGGACACACCTTCTGGTAGTTAAGTATCATATTTTCCAGATATGATGTCCAGTGGAGTGGAATGTAAGCACTTTGCAATGCAAATAAGTCTTTGGGAAAGGGGCGGGGAAGACAAGTCGTTGCGCAAGCGTTGCCTTAGAATCAGCAATGCATGCACTCGAAGTAATTACTAAATAATTGCAGCGTGTTAAAGACTAACGCGAGGGGATTTCGGGAGATGATACCAGTTCATACAAGAATGATAGTTTGTCTAAAGCGCAGCCCATAAATAGCCACCTTTTTCATGAAAGGGAAATGTGATAGGCACTCTATTACTCAAGAGGAAAGAATGTAAGTAAACCTTCAGCGGAAGAGTCAAGTACAAACACGGCTTTGTCCTTCCTTATAAACAATATATGAGCAACAGAGGGTGATTTCAATGCAGCCGCAAGTGATCAAAAGCACATAGCAGTAATTAAAGTGCTGCGGTCGTATCAGGGGGAAAAAACAACACATCATTTGTTTTACAGCCGGTTAGAAAAACTCAATAATCAGAGTAATGCCATTCAGTGCAGCGATGTAACCGGATCACAAGCGCCACATATGGCCAAAGCCAATTATAACTATTGCTTTTCTATGCCAACAACAGCGTAATTCAACACACGGTGGTTTTAAGTGCTGCCTCAAATGCGAGCCGACAATATCACATTGTTAAGGATAGAAATGCTCACATGGAAAATTATGCAAAACGAGGAGAGTAGCTAAAACGTGTCAGCGCTGGCTCTGCCACGCTTTATGACTAGCTCTGCCTCTTTCAACATCGGGCTGCATTACAAAATATCTAATAACTATCGTAGCGACCGATCTGAGCCAGTTTGATCCCATGCATTCATTACCGTTTCGCAATTTCCGCCCATATGTCTGCGATTGACACGCTTTACCCAGAAATGAAATGACAGAGCCCAGGCGCAAGATTGTTGCGGATTTTCCCCTTTATAACACAATTAACCCCACAGAGCGCAGCGGCAGCCTTATTGAGCGCAGCTGGACAAGTGCACATTCAGCAGCTGACACCACAATAGACAAACAGACTAAAAGTAAAACTAGTGGAAAAAGAAAATACCGCTGTACGTCGTTGCTTGTACTGCTCGCATTAATCAATGTCAGTAACAGTGCCTGTGTTTATAAATGCCCGTGTCACCGGAGACATCCACTGCCAACACTTAATGCGGTAAAGATGTAGTTAAATTAAATCCTCCCAAACGAGATGGAATAAAAACACCAAAAAAAAAAAATCACAATTATTCATCAGGCGATTAATATTCCTACCTCTCCATGAGTGACTGTGCGTCCCTGGGGAGTATCCTCGGGTAGAAAATAAAGTTTGGAGCTTGATAAAAGTTGTTTGCTTGTTCTTTCTTCCCAGAGCAGCTGAAGCTCCGCTATGCAAATAGGATCCTCCGGTTTGCATCTGACGAAGAAAAAGTCTCCGAGAGACAAGATTCTCGGTTTGGCGTCCCGGTTAAATTTAAAGGCTTTATAGAATATATATGGTCCATGTAAACCGCAAGACGAGCCCACCCACTGTAGAGGGAAAAAGGCAAACAAGGAAATATTTACATTGCTTATCAACTCGTTTTCGTAAACAATTTGTAACAAGGCAGACAAAAACAATTCTAATGTCCCTGCGTTATTACTACGCACAGTTGGCTAATATCAAATTAGGATCTCTCCGTCTTAAGCAAACAATTAGTATCATGTAACTATTTTTAGATGGTCAACATATACACAGATGTAGTCATAAAAATGCAGTATGTTTAAACTTTTGTGGATAGGAACATGAGGAGAGTTTAGAGCAGGTGGCGTTTAGCGCAATGCGAAAATAAAACAAATCGACGGTTGATATCAAACGTTACCTTCAGTGAGTTCGGCTCCATCTCGACGTTATGAATTGATTAAACTCAACACGCTCTCCAAACTTGCTGGCTTGAATGGATTGGCAAGGTCCTGTAAGATACGTATTTTTCTAGAGTTTAAAACATGGCGTTTTCGTCGTTGAATCGATACCGAAAATATGTTTTTAATTAAATACGCCGCGAGAAACATCGCCAATGTTTGTATTCCAATCGGATTAAGAAAATATTTTATAGTGCCCTTTTGGGAACATTTCTATTATTCGCGACCGCTTGTTGAGGCAAAATATTAAAGTGCAACTCAAATATTTAAAACAAAATCACTCAGCTATTACACATAACTGTAGATAGAAAATATAAACCAGGATCTGAGCAAAATATTCTGCCCACAGAAGCTGACTTTGTGCCATTATTCTGCGTTTAAAGGCTTTTACGAGACTATGTATCTTCCAGGACTTCTGTAAACGACGTTCAGTATGAAAGCACATTTCTCACAGTAATGACACTGAAGCGCTCGCTGTGGATGCCTTCAAGAAACAATGTTACATGAAAGTTAATAGGGCTATCAAATGATTCCTCAAAAGGCAGTGTAGGACCTGTGAGGTGCTTTTGCTTTGAGCGGAACTTGGTATACGCTATGGCTCAGGCTCGAGCAGCGGGTTTAATGCTGAAAATAATGGCCTTTATATATTTTGAGGCGAGCATTTGAAAAGACAAAAAAAAAAAAAAAAAATTGGCCGAGTTAGAAAGCGGGGCGTCACGAGACAGAATTCACGAGGCGGTCCATTATCCGGACATAAATCATATTAAAACGCTAACCTGACCTTGTGGAGACAGCTGGATATGTTTGACACAGGTTAACATATCTAAACGATTAAAGTCTCTTATAAATTCGTTGATGAATATTTATTATTTTGAACATTCGGGGATTACAACTGATGCAAGGAAACCGGTATTAACTTATGAATTATTAATAACTGTTATGTTATTCATACCAAGTTAAACAAACTTCTCGGTTTCTATTTACATCTGCGGACTCATTGTCCTTTCAGTCCCCGCTGCCTGAATGTGTCAGCTCTATTTTATCGGCTGTCTGGAATTATTCGTATATTCAAAAGTACCGACTGAGTCCACAGCGCTGTGCTGTTTCTCCACCGTCATCCACCCTTTGCCCTGCATTTATCCACCACTGAGATCTCAGACCATGCAACAGCAACACAGGCCTACTTCTGACACCAGCTATTTCAAGCACTATTACGCAATGCGCCTTTTTTTTTTTTTTTTTTTTTAAAAAAATTAAGG
>VUQR01005259.1:13007-23546 GCA_015108515.1 Hemichromis elongatus
CAGCCAAACCCACATCAGCTCTGGACCAGCAATGCTTGGCTTTTTAAAGTTTTGGCAATTACTTCATAAAGTGAGTTAAACCAAAGTGTTTGAATTTCTACAGCAGCCTTCAAACCTCACAAAGACACGATTGCGATCTTCGCCGCTTCTTTTTGGTGTGAAATTCAGGGACGTGAGCTCTTTCTGCAGATTCTCCATCAATGTGCATTTACGCTGCACACAGACAAGCACATGCATGACATAATAACATGTGCAGGCCTTCTTGTTAAACAAATACAACTAGTATCACATTTATGCACTCAAGTCAAGCCCTTTAATGGTTTGATTTAAAGCACACAGTTTGGAGCATACACTGCTCGGTCATTTTACGCTGTTTTTATAATAAATTCAAAATTGATCCCAACTTTATCAACGTTTAGAATGAGCACAGTTAAAACATGCTTAATCTTTCAAACGTGGTTTCCCTTATAAATCAAATCTTTGGCTGTTTGTATTCTACCCTGCTAACTGGTCTGAGCTCCACCATAGTAAACGCACTTGTGGCCTTATACTTCATTATTATCATAGTGTATCTTCACTAAAGCAACAGCTTTTAAACACAACAGAGGTCGGACAAAGTGTATCTGATACAGAGGAATATAAAACACAATAATAAGTGTAAGTGTGCGAACGCGTGGATAAGCACTGATACAGGCAAACAATACACTGGGTTTGTCCTTCTCCAGCAACGGTAGCACCGGCAGCATCACGGAGGCTTGCCTCAGGTATGTGGCTGCATCAGAGGAAGTGTGAAGGAGGCTCTGCTGTGCTCAGCGCTGCTGAGATGGTTCTGCTGAACAGAGAGAACAGGATGTTCACCAGAAGGCTACAGCGACAAACACATTTACAGCTCAGCAAAGTCATTCACTCAGTTCTGGCTGGAGGGTCTCTGACCTTTAACACCAATAATTACAATTCTTTATTGCCGCGTATAATAGCAGAAAAACACAGACTTTTCAAATAAAATAAAAATGTAATGGTTGCAAAACGGCTGCAAATACCGAAGCTACACAGACTCAGACTCAAAGAGGCCTCAAACATGTCAGAAACACACACATGTGATTGATAATTTAATGGGGATTTTGTTTCAAACGCAGAATATAGAATCAACAGATGTGTTAAAATGACTAAACATAATGTTTCTGTAATGATTCTGACGAAGAAAAATGCAATGATGTCCAAACAGCGACTCTTGCTCCATGCATCCGGGGTTCACTCATCTCCTCTCAGAACGAGTGGATGGAGGGAGATGCAGACAGATCATCTGCACACAGTACAATTATAGGAAAGGTCTGCAGCTGGATTTAGAGTACCAGAGAGCTCTGCGCGAGTCCCCTCCTTACCATGTGTACATAGGCTTTGTGTGTCCCAGGGATTGTGCTGTCAGGTGGCTTTTGCCCCCTGGAAGGGTCTGCAAAGGCAAAATGATGAGGGTCCTTAGCTCATGGGGCACGGCCAGGCAGAGCCTGAAGAGGATCCGTGCCCCACCCACCCATAGGCCCACCCGCCCGTAGGCCCTCAGCCTGCAGGAGGCACTGTGTGTGTTGGACGGAAGCCTTAGATGACCAATCCCCACTATGGAAACTGGCGACTGGGACGTGGAACGTTGGGGCGCTTGGCTAGAAGGTGACAGTGTTAGTGTGATTATTCCAAAGTAGAAGTCACATTAAATGACCGTCAGTCGCCCTCGGTCTGGAGCTCAATGCTCAGGACTTTGTATTGAGCGAAGTAATGGGACGAGGATGATCATGAAATGAGGGGTGGATCAGCCTTAATCCACACTGGAAGAGTTTGTTCAAATGTGAAGGCAGATGGGGCCAAGTCTACCGTTGGTAACTCAAACTACACCATGAGTCCCCACTGTCCCCCTGCTCAACAACTAGCCTGTCTTACTGACTATTAATGCTAATTATACAGTTGGTGAAACAAACTGTATAAAAACTCCTACATTGGTTCATTGTGGATGACCGGCATTCAGGATATAAGCTCGGGGTGATGTTTCTGTTTTGTGGTGGGAGTGCTTACCTGTATGTGCTTGCTGCTTTCTAGGTAGTGCTGAATGTTACGTGAGTGCTCTGTGGAAGGAGGACCAATTAGAGAACTGAGCTTAACGTTCTCCTGGTTGATGGCCGACGTGCCCACCACAGCCTCACTGTGACTCCACTGGGAGTAGCAGGAACCTTGAGGACGACTCCGATCCAAAGATGTGCAGGGCACCGTGAGGCTTGAAGACTCAGAGATAGACAGGATGTCACGTCCAGCTGGGCTGGAAGAAAACATGCAGCTGCTAGGTGTAGCTGCCTGGTAACCTGCCAGCCCTCCCCCGGTGTCATTCCTCGAGAAAACACTAGCACAGGTTTGGTTTTGTGACTTTTGGCTCTGCGGTGCTGGCACTGTCGTGTGTCCATTCATGCTAGCATGAAGCAGCTTTTGCTGCCGGCTCTGTGGCCATTGCTGAAGAGGACAGTTGTGCTTTTCAAATGGAAGACTTTCTTGCAGATGAGGTGAGGAAAACTGAATGGGAATATTAGCTGCATTAGGGGAAGTAAAGTCTTGGCAAGGAATTAGTGGTGGCACACTGCCCATAACAATGTGTGGTGAATCGTTTGGTTGTGGAACAGAGCTCTGCATCTGGCAACTTCCTGCCATTACAGGTGCCTGCGAGTTGTTTTGGTGTAGCAGAAGATGGTTGGACTGCTGGACCTGACCAGAATTGTCCTGATGGAAGCCCATATGCGTGACAGATGCTTGGTCGTGGGACTGAAAAGGAGAAATATCAGCTGAGATGTCAGTGAGATCAGGCAGCTCAATAGATGGGCTGAAGATGTCATGGAGCTGGAGCTGCTGAAGAGGAGGCAGGCTGGTGTCAGCGTGGGAACCCTGGGGAGAGAGCTTCTGGGCGCTACTGAACATCTGAGGAGGTTCTGCCATGCTTTGCCCTGATGTCACTGCTACAGTGACCACATCCTGCTGGGGAATGTAAAGGCCATTGACTGGAGAGTAAGTGCCATCAGCGCTGGGAGCCTGTAATAACTGTGGCTGGCAGAGATTAGTGGCTGAGACATGGGCAGGCTGAGTGAAGGGGTCCTGTTGATGGTTGTTGATGGCTGTGAGGCAGCTGGGGGGGATGGTGTCCAGACAGTCTTCTGCTTTCTCCTTGAACAAAATGCTATCAATGTAGTCAAATACATCGCTGGCGACAATGCTGTCCAGATCAGCACTAACCTTACTCTGTGAATCCCCCTGTCCTAATCCCTTCAGAGCATTTTCCCACTCCAGGAGCTCGGCATTATCCACCTCCAGTGTTTGCAAAGCTGAATAAAAATCCCCACTCTGTGACATTTTTTCAAAGCTGCCAATCAGAGCCATGACTGACTGCTTGGCCTCCTCTTTCACCACAACAGGCTCACTTGATGTAACCATTGCCTTGTTCCCCTGCCACGCATCGCTGACAACACTGACCAGGGTCCTGCTGTCCATGAATACCTGATCCACAGGTAGAGGGGTCTCCACGGTCTGCGTGTAAACACTTTCATCCTGACTCAAGAAGCAGTCCAGCAGAGAGCCAGGCACCACGTCCTTCTTCATGTCGTTGTTGTCGAACACTTTATTGGACTGATACTGCGGGATGTCCACGGTGGGGCCGGTGTTATAGAGCGTGGCCTCCCCGTTGGTGAAGCTGAAGGGAAGCTGCAGTCTCCGTTGACGCAGATACTCCTCACCCTCAGCGTTACTGGAACAGGCCAGAGACAACACGGTCCATTAGCAAGGCTACTCTCAGTCTTTCTCAGGGAACCTCTTACTGTTTGCTTTGGTTGACAGAGTCACATTACTACTAAACAACCAGCGGAGGGGCTCTAACACTCACCTTATAGCTTTCTGATAGGAAATGATAAATTCAGGTCTCTCTCCTTTGTAGATCATCTTGGCATTGGCCTTCACCCACACCCAGCTGCCCGGTTTGCTCAGGAGCCTGAACACAGTCAAGCCGCTCTCTCCTGTTTTAAGCACTGTGACAAAACAGACGGGCAAGGGTTCAGAAGGTGTGCTTGTATTTATTCTTCAATAAATGTTTAACACATATATGAAATCCTATGTTAGGCAAGAACGGGAAGCAAAATCACAGCAGCTGGTCTCCCGTGTTCACAGAGAGCGCCGTTAACAGAAGTAAACATGATGCCCTGTGAGAGAAATATAAAATTCATAGCAAACACACGAAAAACAGTAACATCTAAAAATGGAGTAAGTTTTAGGTTTTTCATTAAAAAAAGAATGTTGTAGTCATAAATGTACATGTGTGCGGGTGCGTCATGTACGTGGCTATACCTATACCTATATTTAACTACTTAACATTTGTAGATTTTGTAAATTTTCATGGTCTGCTGTGCTTCCACCACTGCTCTGTCCTCCATCATCTCATTCTGAACTCAAGTCAGGGCTCCGTCACACAAAAATGTGTATCAGCATCCTTATTGATGCTGTCACAATCCCTCAATCCTAACTGCAGATTAGCATCTCCCGTCTCCGGCTGACGCTGCTCCAACTAAGTGTCCAAAAAATAAAAGTAAAATAAAATCACACTTTCCCTCTGATAAAAGGTTTGACTATATTCTTGCATATGAGAGTTTATTCACTAAATATTTACACCCAACAATGTTAGATTAAGACGGGTCACGACGGCTCTGAGAAGCCTCATGACCAAACTGACAGTTTGGTCTGATATCTGAATCCACAGATGTGTCGCAGCATCTCAGGAGCATCTCAGCACCATGGTGTAAAAGGTAATAAATGAAGGCTGACTTTGAATCGCTAACATACTGCGGATGTGGTTGTCGGCGCAGTGCATCATGTCAGCTGCGTGGATAAATTGGTATCCGGAGCCTTTCATGCACAGCTCAATCTCTGAATAGCCCAGCACGATCTTCCCCCTGGAAAGAGACCAAAGAGGTCAGAGGTCAGCTCAGGGCCAGTGGAATAAAACACAGTTAGCAGTAAAGCTGACTCCAGTGTGACTGAGCATTCATTCACTGAGGATTCTGAGACTCTATGAAGAATATAAAAAATGCACCATCACAGACAATATAGTGAACAAAGAGAAGAGAAGCTTTACCTGCTATCGATCCCTGTGGGAGTGAAGTCCAGCTTGTGCTTGGTTTGAAACAGGAGCAATTTAGCTCTGATCTCCACGATGGATGGAGGCTGGACAGGCACGGCGATGGTGAACAGGGCCAGCTGAGGTCTGCCACGCGCCCTGTTGTCCCTCAGCTGACTTTGGCCGTGGAGGTACTTCAGTCGCCCCTGGAACTTGAGAGCCTGGTTAACATAAGGAAAGGCATGAGACAGACTTTTCTTGTGGATTTTATGTTTTATTTTCTGAGCTGACCTTTAACCTTTAACCATCAAACTAACCAGAAAGCCAGAGGAATTGTCCAGCAGGCAGCGGAAGCGACACACAAAGCTGCGCTCCAGGAAGGAAGAGTTCTCCGGTGGGAGGTGCTCTGGATTGTACATCACTGTATTACCACAACTCTGCAAGACTGAGAAGACAGGTGGAGCTCAAGTACCGCATGACAGACCGGTCCGACCTGAAGCACTGATTCATGCCACAACAGGAGAGTGACTCTATGGACAGCTGCTAGTTCAGTCAGCCCCTGGGTGTTTAGCCCGTCAGAGTTTGGTGCACAGGCAGCTTCTCCAGGGTGCGTCCTGTCGCTTGTTCTATCACAGCTGGGATGAGCTCCAGCCCCACTTCAGTGCTGAGGTGGCTTCATGTCTAATAGAACGGGTTCATCAATTACAGTGACGAGTGCAGTCCCTCTGAATCAACCGTTCGGAAGGTTTCTAATTTTACAGATACGGCGCTATTAGTTACACCCGTGGTATTAAAATCCTAGGACGCTTTGTTCTGAAGTTATCGCGTTCACAGATTTTCAGAAATCTGACCTCTGACCTTGAGATCATAGGAACTTAAACTCATCGAGGGTTTTCAGCTGAACCCAAACTTGGTGGTGGTGACGGGCGACAACAATAGTCCCTGATTAGCCTTTCAGGACTGAGAGGTAGGAAGATTATCTCAGTTGTTGTAGATACAGGATAAAAGGACACGTACTGTCACACGGCTCATGTTTGCACTTACCATCTTCATCGGCTACAGCAGGTGGGTTTAGGGCAAAGTGGAGCTGCTCTCTGAACGTGTTCCGATCATCAGTGTGGATAAGATCAAACACGCTCTGATGGACCACGTCTGACTGTTGGCAGAGGAGAGCAGAGCATCAGTCGCTCAAGCAACACTCGAGCTGTTACTTTAGTAGGAGTGTTTAAGTTCGGCTCAAACTGTTTGGAAGATCAAACATGTGAACAAGGACACGAACACGATGTCACCATTTGTGTAGAGGGCAGGAAGGTGATTCAGATGTTTGTCAAAGATGCCTTTATTATATTTATATATTTGCCAAACAGATGGAGATTCAGAAATCTTATTTTTATATTATTAATTTATTGTATATTGATAAACTCTAATATTGCACAAAGAATTTCTTTTGTAAAACTCACTATGCTGTTCTGTTGGCTCGGTCTCCAGCACTGGTCCAACAGTATGAAGGTGTACACTACCTTAATGCACTAAATCCACTGATGTGTGAAAACGACACACTGAGACAGAAGTGTCTTTTTTCAAAGTCACTAGACTGTTGTGAAGCTTTTGGCTGCTTCCTTTAGGGGTCGCCACAGGCTCATCTTTTCCTCCTCTGACGGCTCAATATTCAACATTTTTAGCCGGTACAGCCACTGTTCCCCCTGTGCACACCTACACTGTCTCAGCCTCGCCTCCCCCTCTCTCTGTCTGCAAACCGCTCCACCTGGGCTTTCCCGTCCATGTAAGTCATCCCTTTTACCACTGCTGCCATCCTTCAGTCTCAACCGCCTCACCGTGCCTGTAATCTCTTCACCTCTGTAGCACAATGTGTTTCTTTGGTCGGTGGACCTTCTATAATTAAACTCATCCAACTTTCCTACCACTACTCTTTGGATCTTTAAACAAACACAAGATTTAAAATCGGAGGAGTTTCTGGTGACTTGTGTGATGTCTGCATTTTAAAGTTCAAGTTCATACTCTAACTTATTTAAACAGTCACATAATAAAATAAGAGAAAGGAATCAGTCTACAACTCCTGTGTTCTTCTTTGCCTCCACACGCTGTCAGGCAGCAGGACCACCAACATGTTATGACTCCTTTAGGTTATCTGCTGCTGACCGTGTCCATAGCAGCGTACGGCTGATTACTATAGCGAACACACTCACAGTGGTCTGTTCTCAAAGAAGTGAAACGCCTTTTATGTTTTATGTTACTCTTTAACATCATAAAGAAATTTGTCAAAGAAGGTTTCCTTCAAATATACAGAAATCATTTATCCAAACAAACACAGACAAATAAAATCATCATTTGAAAACAGCAGTTTGTATTTACGAGTTATTGTTACCTAATATTCAATTTTTTGGATGATTTAAAACAAATGTGTGTGTGTGTGTGTGTGTGTCCAGTGACTCACCTGGTGGAAACCCAGGTAGTCCTTGATTGTCGGGGAGGCGTAGAACACTATCCCTGCTGACGTGACCACCGTTACAAACCCGTTCAGAGCCTGTAGAGAGGGCACACGGCTGTTTCTCACAGCAGCTGATGACACAGACATCCTACAGAATTTCACAACTACTAATTCATTGTGTTTTTTCAGCTTTTCCGTGCATTGTAACAGTGTAACAGTGTAACATTGTAACAGTGTAACAGTGTAACATTGTAACATTGTAACAGTGTAACAGTGTAACAGTGTAACAGTGTAACAGTGTAACATTGTAACAGTGTAACATTGTAACAGTGTAACATTGTAAAATTGTAACAGTTTAACATTGTAACATTGTAACAGTGTAACAGTGTAACAGTGTAACATTGTAACAGTGTAACAGTGTAACATTGTAACATTGTAACAGTGTAACAGTGTAACATTGTAACAGTGTAACATTGTAACAGTGTAACAGTGTAACATTGTAACAGTGTAACAGTGTAACATTGTAACAGTGTAACAGTGTAACATTGTAACATTGTAACAGTGTAACAGTGTAACAGTGTAACATTGTAACAGTGTAACAGTGTAACAGTGTAACATTGTAACAGTGTAACATTGTAACAGTGTAACAGTGTAACATTGTAACAGTGTAACATTGTAACAGTGTAACAGTGTAACATTGTAACAGTGTAACAGTGTAACAGTGTAACATTGCGTAGCAGTATCTTTGTGTGAAGCTGGAAGGGTCTGGCGTTGTGGTTTATGTCTTCATGGATCACTGTGTTTCAGCTGCTACAGGATGTTGTGAAGCACTACATGCTAAAAGGTTTTCAGTAAGCTAACATGAGTGTTAGCCTGCTGTTCAGTCCTAGTCCCCATTACCTGGATTATATCTCTGTTCATAATATACAAAGATCAGCTAGCTATCGCCAGTCCAGACGATGACCCACAGTGACACGCGTGTTTTACATGGAGTCACACTGGTTTGTATCCGTGTGTGGATTGAAGTATATGTTCATGCTGTAGCATTGGGAAGCCTTTGGAGAAAATGTCTCTCCACATTTTCTAGAGTTTCTACGATGTAAAAGACAAAGAGCTGCAAATCTGGCAGGTGAGTGTTAACAAACGCTGGTTATTATCGAGAATCAAAGCGTGGCAAGGTTTAGGCAAGTCCACCTGTCATAACAGACATGATTATGGATGGACTACGACACAAACAGACAAAGGCTGAGTGTGTGTTTGCGACCTGCCGGCCCGCGGCTGCTCACTGATCGATCAGCCTCTGGGACCTTACTTCAGCAGCAATACTGTTACTATGGTTGTCTGTCAGTGTGAGGACTCTGGATACAGAGCAGGACGTTTTTCTATCTGCACTATATTTGACTTTTTTTTTCCTGAATCAGAGGCAGCGTAAGAGAGGCACACGCTGCTCGTAGAACCATCAGTCTTTGTACACAACCTGCTGTCATTGTTGCACGTTTCTGTCTTCTTTGTTTTGTTTTTTTGCCATTTTTGCACACTCGCACTTTATGTCCAGTTACCAGGTTTAAAGTTGGCATCCAAGTGGTGAAACTTGAAGAAGGACCTATACAGTATTGTTTTATCACATGCAGGAGTTCCTCCTACCTGGAGCAGTAGGTCCCCTTCAGAGAAGGCTGTAGTGTCCATGTTGTTCTGCCCGTTCAACCCAGGAAACATCACATTGCTTCTGCTGTTCTTCATGGCGGCTGCATCGGAAAAAGATGGAAGAGAACCAAAGAGAAACAGAAATCAGCTGAGTAACATGAATATATGGGTCATCACTGATGGTCACTTACAATAATACACCGAAAGGTGAAATAACCATCAGCTCAACTGACGTTTGTGTGCTGCATATTTAGAACAAGTTCAGTCCCTTCAAACACAACACAGGTCACACACAGTATGACACAAGCATGTGACAAGAATCATTAACACAGTATCTGAGAGACTAATGAACCCTACGCAGTAATGTCTGAAATGTAGCTTTGTAGCTAATGCTTGATTTTATGTAACATAGAGTACAAGTTAGACAAAAAGCTTTCCCTTCACGTTGGCTAATGTGAAACTGAAATTCAGTGTGTAAATATAAAACAGCAAAAATCAGCCTTGACCATCAACAGCACAACCAGTCCAGTGAGTTCAAAGAAAGCATTCGTTTGAGCTGCTGGGTGTAAAAACCACGACAGCAAGAGAACAAAGCTAGTTTAGACAACCAGTGCCAGGTAGGGGACAATGTGTCTGCGATGTTTGTCTGCGTGAGAGGCATGCAGCGCAAACAGGTAAACCAAACTTCCCAGCATGTCGTATCATGTTCAGACTCCCAATCAATTCAGACGAATTCTCTTATTGTTCAATGAAATTTAAACATGGCCATACCTGTGCAGGTAAGGTTCCAACATTTATGCTATATAATGCTAATAAAGTCTTCTGCATCATGAAAACTGGACGCTTACACTACACTAACAGGTTAATGAGGCCCTGTGGGCCCTGTCCTGGATCCATCAATAAGCAGGATGTCACGTCATGCTTCTGCAGCAGAAAAAGCAAAGCCAGCTTTTTGGCTTGAGTAGAGATTCAGTTGCTGGTTTCTTTGCCAGAAAACAGCTTTTCTGATCTGGCAGGCTGCATATCTGCACACGCACACACACAGAAGTAACACACACATAAACACATTTGTGCATGTGCCTGGGGGGGACTCAGTAGGCACCAGCTGACACTAATGCTTCCCTTTATCTGCACAGCCACTGCAGGAAAACTCCAGTTGGTCCAGCCTGTTGCACACATTCCTTGATGAGAGAAGGGGCCCTTGGGTGCCACCACTTCAAAACACCTGCCCCCCCCCCCCCCCCCCCCCCCCCCCCCCCCCCACCACCCACCCCCCCCCCCCCCCCCCCCCCCCCCCCCCACAACACCCCCCCCC
>VUQR01005259.1:24897-38036 GCA_015108515.1 Hemichromis elongatus
GAAAAAAAAAAAAAAAAAAAAAAAAATATGTATATATATATACACATATATGTGTGTGTATATATAAATATATATATATATATATATATATATATATATATATATACATATATATATACATATATATGTATATATATATGTATATATATATATATATACATATATATATGTATATATATACATATATATATATGTATATATATATACATATATATATATGTATATATATATATATGTATATATATACATATATATATATATATATATATATACATATACATAAGCCTTAGGTGTCCCTATGAAAACCCAAGACAGCACAAAGACAGAGGTTCTTCTTGTTTTCGTAGGCTACAGTGTAACGTGACACCACAAGAGGGCCTGTTTCAAACTGCAGCTTCCTGTTTAAGAAAATAGCCTATTATGGGATTGGCTAAGGTACAGGGGATATGTTAGCCTTTCATGCCTTTTCCCCATATGTCAATGAAATAAACACCAAACGTCTGAATATTCAAGAAACAGAACACAGTCCAGTGAAACTTATATTAGTAAAGAGTAAACCTCATATTTAGCTGAATGCAGTCGTGTGTGTTGGTCCGGGAAAGAAAAGGCAAAAAAGTAAGACTAAATAAACAACTGAGTCGGATTATTGAGCACATGGTGTCTACTTCACAGTAACAGCATGTAGAATGAAGTGGAGACACGGTGAGTCTAGGGGAGACAAGGGAAACGCAGTCACAGGTTGGAGGTCTGCCAAACTCAGAGTAGTAGTATGAAGCATGCCAGCAATGCACATGGGAATATGATCTAGATCTGAAAACATTTAGTTCCAGTAGATCCTGTACAGAGATCTTTGTTCTCACGCAGATGTGCAGGAAAGGGCAGAGCTCGCTGCAAGCGAGCTCGGTCCGAGCTTCATCCTCACATCGTGCTTTCGATCAGTGTACCCGGTAGTTCCCCGACTTTACAGGGAACAACTGGTCTCAGACTTTAGTGTGATTCAAAAACAAAAGGTTTGCTGATCTCACATAAAGCTCAGAGTAAATTCACACTGCCATGAAGTGTACGCAAAAATGTCAACAGTACGTCTGTAGTAAAGGTGCCGTACACCGAGCCACTGACCTTCATGTTGACCCGCGTGGTCGTCTGTTATGAGAGGTACAAAAATGTCATCATTTCAGACCTGATGAGGTCAGTAGTATAAAGAGTGGGCCTGGGCCTTTGGGTTTATTCAAAATGTTTACCAGCCACGTGTTTCTCCTGACAGGTGAGATTTTCCTTTAACACTTCAAACCACACACAGAATGAAAAAAAACAAAGAAACACAAAAAACCCTGATAAACAAGTTAGTCCACGGTCAGATGACACAATCAAACCCACACCACACTTAACAAGAGCAATAAATGGAAACAACAACACAACAGTAACAAGAATCTCTCTCAGCTGAGGACTGCTGGTGTACAAATCTACCACAACCATCTGCTGGATGGGACTCTGGTCTGGGACCTCAGCCTTTACTGCCCCGATGTGTTCGTCAGCTCCAGGATGCACTTTGGTGACACGCCACGGCGCTCATGGCCAAACAGGCTTTACCCCCAACCGTAACCATGTCCCAGAGCTGCAGGCCTGTGTCCTGCTGCTGCTTTGCACAGCTGTTCAGAGCTGAGAGGCTAACTCACTCGGTGTACCTTTGCTAGGAGATTGATCGGAAGAAGATTTTGTTTAGTGTGCCGGGTGTTCCTCGCGTCATTAAGGGAATGAATCACAGTTTGAGACAAAAGGATGGACACCGACTCTAACAGGATTTCTAAATTTAGCTTCGGCTAATCCGATTGCAAGCAGTTGGATGTAGACAGAGTAAAAAGATACGATGCTTCAAGTATGGATACATGTGCAACTGTGATCATCATGATCTCTAAAAGCTAATCGAGAGGTTTCATTCTTGGCACATTTGAATCCCAGTGCTTAAATAAATGTAATAATACATCTTCTATGTTTCTGGTATCCCATCCAAACTGTGGTTGGGACAACAGCTGATTGTGGCTCAGGACATAAATAAGCAAAGTGCTTTTGGAAGACTGTCAGAGAAAGCGTTGGTGGATGAGCTCAGGCCTGACCAGCAGAGACTGTGGGGGGAGGGAGCGCTGTGGTTTGAAGCTAGAGAAGCTGAGGATAAACCTTCCCGAGAATGGAAAACATGGAAATCGCTCAGAGGATCACGATATACTGAACTGCGAGTCTGATCCAAAGGCCGACGGCCGTCACTATACTAACGCGTCCTACGGGTCTCATGTGATGAGACAGAGCTGGATGAAGCACAGCCAAAGAATATCCTCATGATGAGCCACTGGGACGAGACTCTAAACCGACTCTCTGTGGAAACAGTTCTTCCCACGTCATTCCCTGGATGACACTCACGTGTACGGTGTGTTTACATGGCTAAGACACCGCAAATACCAAATGCCATCACTTTAAAGTGCATGATGTGGTGTTACCACATCAGCTATGATTGCTAACAGGCCCTGGATGTTTTCAATGAACTTGGAAAGTTTGCATTTTTCTCCGTTTTCTAACAGCGTCACACAAATATGTGAGCAGCAGTGAGCCACAACCTTCCAAACTATCCAGCTCTGCTGCATGAAGTCACGCTATGAGGCCGCCTTGTTCAGGGAGATCTGCTCTCGCCAGGCCGCCTGATAATGTTTCAGGATCATGTCTGCTCTTAAAACTGCCTGGCTTTTTTTTATCGAGGCCCTTTTCTTTCATCCAACATTTTACAGGATCCCTATCTTAAATCCCAGGCATGCCACCACTTGAACACCCTCCAGGCTCATACTTGGACTAGGACAGTCACCCTTGATGACCTGGTTCGGAAAAAACTGCTGCAGACCATTTAGGGTTAGTGGCAGGCTAAGGGTAAGGCATGCATCTGCCTCTTTATACAGGGTCGTCATTCCTTCATCATATGAAAATGGAAATCTTATAATAAACAAACTCTAAGGTCAAAACTCATGCACGAGTCTGGGTTTGAAAAGGTTCCGTCCCTGAGTAAGTTTTGATGATGCAACCTAACGATACCCATACAGGGTTTGCAGCAGCATGGAGCATGTTAATTCTTCAGATGGGGCTGAACTCTGAGCTAAGAGCTTTATAATCAGCACAACAGTTGCAATGTGAAGAATGCTGCGCTGGCTTTTCTTCTAAGAACAGGGATCAGATATGGATTCAGACCATCGTCTGCATCCAACTGAAATCAAAATTAGAACAAACATAGATTACGTCAGTGCACGGTCTCAAACAAAGTTCCTACTGCTATATGTGATCAGGGGTTGTCTGCACTCACCTCTTCTCAATGCATTTTCTATACGTGAATGAGCTTTGCCTCAGCAGTATAAAGGAACACCCTTAGACCACGCAGTGAAATCTACACACACACCAGCTGCACCGTGCAAACGCCACAGGAGCTGTTCAGACGGACGCTAAACTACTAGGATTGACCTTTCACTAATTTAATAATAAACCATACAGCACAGCACCCGGTGCTTTTGGCCACGTGATAGTAAAATAGTTCTATCTAGGCTTCATACGGGCTCTTTTATTACTGCAGCAAAATCAACATAATTCTGTATTTAATGCTGAAGAACATGAAGGTCTGTGGAGATAATGCTTATATAACTTTGTTGACTTGAATACAAAATAAAATGCTGCGCGTTGCTCTAATCTGATGTTTCCCTAACAAATCAACTTTTTTGGCTACTGTACTGAACATGACACAGCGTGGAGCAGTGAGCCCATCTGTAGGTAACCAATTTGTCTTACATGAAAAAGATCTGAGACCAGAACGAAACACAAACCCGTCCTCAGAGCGTCTCAATGCTCTTTATGCTGGTCCTCAATGAAAATAAATGGGAGGTTTCAAACCGGATTGATTAATTTCAACTTTGTTTTTATAGAAGAGGATTGTTTGGTAAAATCGGAGGTCCTTAAACTCTTGGTTGTCTTCCTTGTAGTGTTTAGTTACCTGTGAAAGTCTCGTACAGGAGCCCGTCTCACCTGTGCAAACAAAACTAGGCAAAAAGGTGGAAGAGGCAGCAGCGGCTGGAATGCCGACGCTCATGTGACAACATGTAATGTCCATTCACAACGCATCCTCACCCTGCAAACAGCTGGGCTGATAACAACACCCAAGCACGCACACACTTTTCGCACACTGTCTGTTTAAGGTTGCGCAGCATTTATAATTTCACTTGGTTTTAAAGATGTCTGTCACTGATAAAAGCCATGTTTGGAATTCCCTTTGTGCATTTTTACCTCTACTTCCGTTCGACTCCTAAACCGAGAGCTGGCTGAAACAACAGACATAAGACGCTTCATGGTTACAGACAGCTGCCGGAGCTTTAGTGTCTGCGACTCATATTTAATTGACTTTCTTATGAGTCATCAGTTTTTCAAAGCCTGCACGTTTCATTAACTTACAGCAACTCTTAAAAAGCATTTGAGAAATAGTTGAGGCTGTTGTGGGTGTTGCTTGGAGGTGAGGCGGGGTAAGGTTATGAGCAGGGAGGATGTGCTGTTTCCTAAACCTAGACTCCTGCATGCTTCTCATTCCTGCCTCAGCTGTCAGGTGTAGAGCGCACAGTAAAGTCACCTGTGACGGCTGCTGAGCGCTGCCTTAAGCATTTATCAAGCTTTGTCTAGCTTTACTCCCACCTTAGTTTCAGTGCCAAGTGTTTGCTTGTATTCATCATCAGTATTTTGGACTTTTGCGTCATTATTACAGTTGAATTACAAACCGTAGCGTCTATACTGAGTGACCTCATATACACTGTGGCACCTTGGCCTTTTGATCCACTGGTTCATGCCTACTGAGTCCTACACGTCCCCTGTTGGACTGACAGCTTTCTAGCGACACACCTGGTAAAGTCTCTCTTCTATTCTATGTTCTACTACAATTTATCACCGACTCAAACTCGTCCTGCGTCGACTCTGCCTTGGCAGGGAGCTACAGATGGCCTATCTGCAGAGAGCGTCTGTTGCCAAATGGAGACAGTGTCCAAACTATGCGGTATAACCGGTCTGTGGGCTGCTCTTCCTTGTGCTGCTGTCGGTCTCTGCCAGCCACAGAGAAGAACCAACCATGCAAAGAACAGAAGGGAAACAGTGTTGATTAAAGTGTGCACCACGGCCACTGCTTGTGCATTTCATACTGATGATGGTAAACTCTTCTGCTCCCTTCCCTGCCCCGGTCGGCTTGTCAACCAGCCAGCGTTTGCTCAGTGCAAGGTCGAGGTACATGCTGTTGGCTTTGTGTGCTTGAACACGCTTCTCCACAGACAAATACCCGTGCACACGGACAGCCCAGGTACCACACTTACTAAGCACAAGGTTCGGTACGATCAGACATAGAAACGCTGTGGTTTACTCTGCCGTCAGTGGGCTTATCGTCATTTCATTTCACCATACAGCACCGATATTTCAAGAAATCTCTGGATATACACTTGTGTTTGGTCGTTACCTTTGAAGAAGCTCTTGACCCTCAGATATCCCACGCTGAGACGAAGGACGGACAGCTTGTCCAAGCGAGAGCGCACCTCCTCAGGAAACGGCAGGAGGTCCATTAGCCTGTCAAGCTCCCCGTTCAGCCGATCCCGGTGGCGCTTTGAAGGGTTGGATTTGACCACTGCATTGCCCTCACTGACCTTTTTTCTGAGGAATTAAAAGAAAATATCTAGTTACTGATTTCATGGCAAAATATCAACAGTGAATCATTTCAAGCCCGGCTAACCGGGGTGCAAAACGGCACATGGATGCACTGAGTCAACCGTGCCGACACGTGGCGAACCGTTTCAACTCAGAGCGAGAAATCCAATCCAACAACTCAGATGACTCCGAGGATGCGATCATCTTCAGAGGAACATATATCTGTTTTTTTAAACATGAGAACAAAGCAGACTGGTTGTTCTTCCCCAAGGAAACAACAATCTTCAGCTCAGAATAAATAGTACAGACAGCAGTTTACAAAACATACACTGCCACAAGTCATTCCATCAAAACCAGTTTGTAACCATGACACCCACTGACATGTGTTTGACCACCCACGCTCACTCATGAGGCTCACTGGAGATTCATGTCATTACTCAGGAATCACAAGCACATGCTGAACTGGGAGTCAAACCAAGTGTCAGTGAAAGTGAGAGAGCTTCAGCACACAAAACCACTGTTATCATTCCTTCAGTGTGCACCTGCAGAGCAAAGCGGCGGCCAAGACACCGAATACTTCCACGTGTTCACAAACCAACCAGCTTCTAGACTCAGGTGAGTCTTACCAGGGTAACAAAGAGTGAGAAGTCTCAGGAGTGACAATCCTGACACAGTAACAGAACTAAAAATCTAATTCTGATAGATGTCGTTTCAGTTTTCACCCGTGTAAGCCCCACATGGCCTGTGTCCTGACATTATGAGCTGTAATCAACCATGAAGGCTCCAGTTCGACTCAGCTTACAGCGTTTTACTTTGTCTGCAGATGATCAAAGAGCTTCCTCTTAGATTTAGTTTGTCTTCTTCTATAACACCTTTTTACTGGCCAGAGTTTTTTTTAGATCATCATAATTAAGCTTGACAGAAATAATCATTTGATTTATGTTGTGATATGGACTACCGTAATATATACAGACTGATATTAACTACCCCCCCCTTCCCCAACTCTACCTTTAGTCATGGTAGGACTTGATGGGAGTCTGAATACCTTAAACTGAGCAGTATTCACTATTAATGAGTAAAAGAATCATTATTTAGTCGTTTTAATGATACCAACTGAATCATTCACTCACTGTCTGTGTAACTCTGGCAGTTTCGCTTCTTTCCTTTCCAGCGCCCCTTCTTTCTAATTGCCTGCAGCTCTCATTAGCGTTACCTGTCTCCCGCCTCGCCATGCATTACCTGCAGTGTGCACACAGAGCACCGTCCAACATTGTTTTGAACTCTCAGTAGTCTGCTTGCTGTGGTGCTGTATTTATGACTTTTTGGACTTCGCCCTGTCGAGTTTGCTGTCTCTGCTGTGTTTGCTTGGGCTCACTGTGTGACCCTTTGGACTTATCTCTACCGCCTGCTGTCCTGTGTTCGGGGTCTTCAGCCCTGTATCACTGTACCAAACAATCCACGATAACAGGTTGACAGGTTAAACTAGCAAAGAGATTTGCCTTTAGCTGCATGCACACAGGAAGCGATTCAACAAAGTCATGGCTAGTGACTTGTGGACATTTCAGGCTCTGGTTGGCTGGTTTACTACCAGGTCATATATCAATCAGTGGTATTTAGGGATGGGTACCGATATCTGGTGCCATTATGGCACCGGTTCTGACATAAACGGTAGTAACCAGACCAAAAAGCAGCGCACATCTCGGTGCTATTTTTCCTTCGATGTCATACACTTTGGATTCTAGCCAATCATTTTACCTTTCCAAGGATAGTGGGCGGGCCCAGGTACGTACGTTGTTTTCGAGCAGAGCTACAGATTAAAAATGCCCAAGGTGAAGCGGTCCAAAGTCTGGCTTTACTTCACAGCAACAGGTGCAAACTCAGCAGCCTGCAACAAGTGCTTCAAGGTGATACTGTGGAGAGGAGGTAACACCTCGAATCGGATGAAACACCTGGCGACGCATAGCGTTTTTTTTAAAGCCGAGAAATGCACCGTATATGATAGCTTGCTGCAAGACCTCACACATCTACTGCGGGTGTGTGCCTGTTATCGGACCCGGTGTTAGCGACATCCCCCAAAAACCCGAAGAGGAGAGTCCAGGTCCGAGCCCTGCCAGTGTAGCAGAAATGATGACGGATGATGATGGCAGCAGCAGCCGTTCTTCTCTGGGCGAGTAGCTTCATGTTGTTCGTGTGTAGTTTACGTTGAGTAGGCTAACCACGTTATTAAAGTAACGCATGTAAGGTGAACTAGCAAACAGCGTCGCAGTTACATGCGGCTGTCTTCTTGTTTGATGGCAGATCCTCCCTTCACCCCGGCCAAAAAGGATAAAATGACCAAAGAAGAAGTGGCCAGAGTGACACCATATATGCCCTCTAGCTGCAGAAAAGGCTAACATTGTTATCTTTTTACAAAAAAACAGCTAAACATGGAGGGTTTTAGGACAAAGGTTGTGTTCTCCATTGTTTAAGCACCGGCACCGTTTCAAAAGTAGCGGTTTGGCACCAGTATGGGATAAAACCTAAACGATACCCATCCCTACTTAAAACTGTTAGTTTGGTTCAATCATTGTGAATGCTTCATATTACATTTCTTGTCTTATGTCACCAGTAGACACGAGTAGCTCCTCAATTAAAGAAGAGTTTGAACTTTTGAATTTGAACTCTCAGAAAATCAGTTGAAGGCAAGTAATCAGGTCAGAGACATCCGGCCTCTGTGAGTGAACGTACTACACTGCTCCTACAGCTTCAGGACACGTTGGTATAAAGTCTGTGATAGCCCTTCAGTTCACCACAACGGTGAGTGAATGAGGTTCAGCTACTCTGGCTGTGGCTACGGTCCACTAAGAGACGACGAGGGAAAATGCAAACATGCAAACCACATCAGTCTGGTTTTCACTCAGGTGTCAGAGCTACGTGGTTAAGTTTAAGATTAAAGTAACCGTGTTACCCTGTGAAAAACTCCTCCTCCATATTCTGTTTTTTTCATCTATAAATTCCTAACAGAAGAATGCATCATATCAAACCTATATGGTAAAAATGGTAAACGGCCTGTATTTGCAAAGCGCTTTACACTGCAGTCAGTCATCCACCCATTCACACACTGGTGATGCCCGAGACCGCTGGAGCCGGGGCTCGAACTGGCAACCTTCCGATCACAAGACAAACTGCCAACTCACTGAGATACGATCCACCATACATAAAAGACCCACTTACACACACATACAATTAAAGTAATAATACCACCATGTGGTACAGTACAGTACTAGTGCTCATGCAACCAGGGACATTATTCTTCTTGGTTATAAAAAAAAAAAAAAAAAAATCAATGAACAACTGTGATTGGATGATAACCATGGTATTGAAATTTTAAATACTGTGTAAATACAAGAATATTATAATAAATAAAAAGGCAATTTAGTGCAATTCCAGCGTTATTATTAACATGGCCTTTAATGAGCTGCATCAACTCAACCCTGCTAAGCCACACCTCTAATTGGCATAACACAACCAAACCCCGCCCCCATATTTATAGTGTAAATAATCTTTTAAATAATCTGTTTTCCTGGGCAGGAAAGACTTCCAGAGAGGTCAGTGCTCCAGTTTAGCTGATGTGTGAGTCTGTGTGTGGGCTCAGCCTGCTAGCATTAGCTGATAACACTGCACACACCATAACCAGCAACACTGAGGCGTCAACATGTGGAAAAACAAATGGATGACATCACCACACTTAATGTTTATATTTATATACACAGTGTACGCCCTCGTCACAGTCTTTAAGGTGAAACGTCATTGAAACAGCTGACAGCTTACAGCAACACACATGAAAATGTTCCCAATGTGTGAGCACCACTGCTCTCCTCAGCCTGCTGCAGACAGACAGGTCTCCATCCAGGAAGTCCGAGCCTGACCGTGTAGGGAGGAGCAGGACAGACAGACGGACGGCAGGCCTGCATGTCTCATGATGCTGCATTTGAAATGACTTTTAAAGACGCCTCGGGGCGAACCATCGTCAGTCACCTTAGTACAAAAACAACGCGAAAATGATGATCCAATCACATCAATGCGCGCAGTATGTGGATGTGATTTAACCGGACAGCAGTGAGTTGTGAGGCAGCTGCGGGGGACA
The DNA here is from genome assembly GCA_015108515.1 of Hemichromis elongatus. Classification (NCBI taxonomy): domain Eukaryota; kingdom Metazoa; phylum Chordata; class Actinopteri; order Cichliformes; family Cichlidae; genus Hemichromis; species Hemichromis elongatus. The sequence continues at coordinate 34,721 of VUQR01005259.1, forward strand.
CGCCCATATCTGCGTAATGCTATATGAAGGCCACGCCCTGCTCGTGTCAGCCCGGCACGCCTGGCCTCCGAGCTGCGCCGATATTCCGAGTGGAACGGCGATGTGAGCCGACCGCGGATCCCCGGTGAACCTGCGCATCCAGGCCGGCGTGTGTGCGCCGCAGGCCCCTGCGGAGCCCGTGTGTGTACATGCAGACACTCCAGTGCGCTTCACCCCCCCTCACATCCTTCTCCTTTCTTTGCACACACATGCAGCTTCTAATGGAATTAATGAGCTTTGATTGCAGCGGATGGTAACGAAGGGAAATCGGGATGTATCTGTCCCAAAATGAAAACGCTCCGGGGTTTCACCAGCCACGAGAAGCGCTTTAGTGTTTGATCCAGAAAGGTTACCGAGAGAGAGAAACGGGTGAATGCGGTGTGATGAAGATGCGTTTAGGTGAGCGGGGAATCGGGTTACTTACTGTGCGGATCCAGGGAGGAAAACCCGCAGTCAGCAGCGGAGAGACCGGGTAGAGGAGTCCTCCGGGAGCTTCTGCGGTATCACGGTGGACACTTCGCCGGGATTCTTGCCGGTTTAGTGCCGGTTTTCACCGACGGCCCTTTTCCCAGATAGCCCAGATTCCGCTGATTTCCCTTGCTGCCACACTGAATCCCAACACCGCCGATACTGGAGGCTAGCACACGGAACACTTCCGGGCGTGACTTTCACAATATAACTCCCTCAGAGCTGGAGGTTTGGGGAACACTCATCACATAGACGAGCCTTTTTAAATTATTAATATTATTATTTAATAACTGATAATAAATAATGATAACGTATTAATGTCGTGTTTCAATAATAATGTTATGGTAGCACCACTCTTGTATTTTATTTGTAGCCCATTTGCCTGAAAAAAAAAGACACACTGAACATAAAATAAGTATTTACCAAGAGTGTAATTAATTAGTTATGTAATTATCTTTGTTGTTATTCAGATTTCCCCCCACAGTATTCAGTCTCCATGGATTCTCCTCGCCAATTTATTATGATTATTATTACCATCAGAAATTAACTGGTAAGAGAAAGATAAAGGACTGGGATGAAAATGTGTGATGCTTCCACACTCGAATCTTGTTAGTGCAAAACCTGTTAGTTCTGGTATTTGAGAACGCCACTTCTCACGTTCGGAATCCCTTTGCTGGGTTACATCTCAGACTCTTTTAAGTTCTATTTTTTATTTATCTTAATTTAAATTGGCTTTTTTTTGGTCATTTTACATGTTAAACTGAGGGAAATAATAACTTGATTTGAATTCCAGACCCCCCCCCAAAAAAAGAAAGCCATGATTTTGGTGTTTGTTTGTTTGTTTGTTTTTTATGTATATCAAATTTAAGACTTAAGGATTGGCAATAAAGTGCATATAAGGATCATAAAGTAAGCTTTTATTGTGAAACTGAAAAAGTCTCACTTCCGATAATCTGCAGTTTGACTTGACGCTACACCGGATCCCAAAAAAACTTGTGGGAGCGCGTATCCTCACCCTGCGCGTTCCCGGTGGCTTGTTTCCTGTCCTGCCCTACCCTTAAATCAGCCTCAACCAATCGGTGCTGATGACTTATTCTATTCTATTCTATTCTATTCTATTCTATTGTTGTGTGATTTGTGTATATATAATATAATATAATATAATATAATATAATGGGCCTATATGTACTACACACACACACACACACACACACACACACACACACGAAACAGACACCCAGGCATAGACATGTAAGATACCGCTTTTTACATCCAAGTGTGCCCACTAGTGGTCTGTAGAGATAAAGGTGCATTCACCTGTATTGTGTGCACGCAGTGACGTATGCACATCCACACAAGCCTCATATGTTAATTTTAACTAAAAGGATACTCTGACAGGATCAAATATAATACGTTATATTTTTTTGTTTGGTCTATAAATAAAAACAAGTGTGTCTGGGCTCATATCAACACATGACCCAGCTATTGTTAATATTATTTATTGATTTTTAGTTGTAATGTTGTTATTGATTGTATTTATGCTCTATTTGTATTTAATGTCACTGTATGCACCATGGGTCTGAGAGTAACGCAATTTCAATTCTCTGTATGTCCTGTACATGTGGCAGAACTGACAATAAAGTTGACTTTGACTTTGACTTTGACTTTGATTTATTTATTTATCAAGGGTCTAACACTTGGCACACTTTCATAATCAATCATCATATGCATGTAAAACAAAAAGATATCACGTTTTCTTCAATGCATGTCTCGCAGTAGATTCTTCACTTAGTCAAAAAAACGATCATGTAGAAGTGAAATGAGTTTCCAGAGAGCTCCCTCTAGTGTCAGACTGTCAGACTGCTCACACGTCATTCTGTGCAGCAAAATTCAAACGTCCCTTTGAAAAGCAAAGAAAGCCAAGGCTGTAGGAAGGAGTGCCAAAGGTGCTGTAACACCTGTATAACAGTCTCACAAAAGAGTGCTTAAACACACTCTGCTCTTCGTTGTGTCATTGATCTGACAATGTGTGATAGAAAGTTGTAATAAATAAAAATACCAGTTTTTTTCTTCTGTTTATACAGTCATGGTCAAATATGCTGCATTTTTCAGAATGTGCTATCATAAGCCATAACAGCAATATGAAATTATTATTATTAGTAGTAGTAGTAGTATTTGCTAACTACCAGCTTGTTACAAAAAGCACAACATTCTCCATCTGGTGTGTAAAAGCATAGTTATGGTCCACAAGACAATGGAAAAGACTCACACACCTGTCCCTGATGAATGCACTCACACATTACTTGAATGGTAAATGGACTGATTCTTATGTACCGATGCTTTTCACTTCTCTCGGAGCACACAGAGCACTTTATACAACATGCCTCACTCACCCAAGCACTTTTTCCTGTGCTTAAGTGGAGTCTATTAGTGTCTTGGCCATTGATATTTGCATATTTGGCATGCAAACTGGAGCAGCCAGGGATCATCCCACCAGCCGTTCAGTCAGTGGATGAGCCACTCTACCTCCTGAGCTTCAGCCAGCCCGAACCAGTGGACAGAGAAAAATGTCCTGATTGCTCCTCATGAAGAAACCTGTGAACATAAAGTCACATCTGGACTATTAACATCTGTGCACCCAGACAAAGGTGCCTCCCAGCAAGTGAACATTTCAAGTAGTTTGACACGACTCTCTCTCTCTAAAAAGAAAACTTTTAACAATGTTTTAACAGCTGTATTTCATTTCCTAGTCTTTGCACTCTAAACTCTGTCTAATCCCAGGAATTCATGTCACTATAATGGGATGACC
>VUQR01005260.1:3070-22580 GCA_015108515.1 Hemichromis elongatus
GGGACGAGAGCAAGTCCGCAGGGAGCAACAAGCAGCTCAGTCCTATCCTAAAGGGACAGAAATAATGGAAGGGTTTTATAGGTACAATTAAAAAGACCTGAAACAGATGTTACGTTTCACTAATAAACGAAATAATTACTTTGCAGCAGTAATTAAGGCCTATGTAGGGACGCAAGGGAGGAGGAGGAGAAGGGGAGTGAAAAGATAAAATGGAGATCATTGAGGGGATTATTGTTGATGAATGTGTTCAGGCTCTGTGTAGTGATGTGTGAGGAGGTGCTGAGGATCAGTTTATGGAAGAGTCCATTAAATCTAAGGCATTTAAGCAAACGAAATGCTGCGTGGGCGCAACCTTGGATCCCACGAGGGAGCTAGTGTGTCGGAAAGAGGCACAATTAACAGTGGATTACCTCATGATTATCTACATGAAAATTTAATCAGCCTCTTTTCTGCAGCAAAAGAGAGCAGCTTTGTACTGTATTTATCACCTGTGGTTGTATTTCTCCTCTCCTCTATTTACCCGCATCACCCGGGGACATTCATTATGGAAGTTGTGAAAATGCATGGTTTGAGTAATTTCTTTAGGGAGGAGGGCCAAGTTTGATTTATATAATGTACAGCAGCAACAGATAAAGAGAAGCTCATAAAGGGAACTATGGCCATATTATGTTGATTATAACTGAGGAAAAGAGGGGGGGAAAGCATCGTCTAGGGAGGTTTGGCACAATCTGGCCACACTGACTTTGGCTTTTAGAGAAAACTCTTGGCTCAGGCTCTGATAGATTTGGGTGGCCTCAGGGATTTTTCTCAGTAGCTGAGTGAGTTTGAACTTGCAGGCAGAAGTGTTTGCTTTTTGTTTAAAGAGTTGACATGAATGTGTAAGGGATAGGATAGAGCTGAAGAGGAAGGAGTTTTAAGAACAAAGGCAATTCATATTTCAGCCTGCCGGAGCTGCTGATCGGTCAGTGCATTTTTCATTGTGCCACATAGTTATATGAATCAATTTATTTCAGTTTTAAACAAACTTCACATAGTGTTTTATTATGATTTTTTTTTTAAGTCACAAGACATTGTGGAAATCCACGGAGAGTTTGCTTGTGTAATATCTGCTAAAAGTTTGAATGGATCTGAATGAATCTTTGTGCATTCACTTGAAAATATGACTGTTGCTTTTTTTAAGCTAAAGAAAGTTGAGACACCTCTAATCACATTGTTTTAGGATACCTGTAAGGTGTAACTTGATGGCAAAGATAAATAAGGATGTCGTTTGCATAATTATGAAATGTGATTTTATTATTTCATCAGCCATCTAAAGTGACACAATAAATCCCAGCCAGTGGCTAAAATTTGATGAATTCTCATGTTGATTCCTTGCAGCAGTAGCCCTTGACTTGTTATGTAATCCAGCAACAATTAGATGTTGTTGGCTAAAGGGTGGGAAGCTGCTAAGGGGATTGTAGCTTGTAGCTATTTATTTATGTTAACTGTTCAATATTACCAACTCTAAAAAAAATTTTTTTGAATGGATGAATAATTAAAATGATTGTAAATGGATATTAAAACTAGTGTTGTTGGGTCTGAATGGTGGATGTACTGGTGAATAGTGATATACTGTAGATCTCAGGGCTCCGGGGCTTGAACTGGCATGTAAAAGCCCAGTTCAGCCCACTGGATGGCTTTGAAAAGTGTGAATGTTTCAGAAAAATCTGTATTATTTAAAAAATTAGAAATAGTATTATTGTTCATATGTATTTATTTCTACTGTAGTAGTTCAAATTATAAAAATGTAAAAGTGGTTCTGCCTTTTCACGATAATCTTTAAATAATCATATGAAATGCCTGTAGATTAAATGGTTGCACAAAAACTGAAAGATATTGTGACATGACATGACATCACTTGCTTTCTAAACAGATCAGTAATAAAATTAGCAAAAATGATATTGACATGACACATTATTAACAGATTATGCAAAGTGTGTGTTTTCATTTGTGCTTATGTTTTCAGTAGTCCAAAGAGTATTGACCAATCACATTTGAGCAGATTTGGTAAGCAGTCTGCATGGAGACAGAATTGTATGTGCCAAAATAAAATCTAAATCTAAAGATCACTTTTCAGCAGCTTTTTAAAATTTTCACATTAAACACTAAGTGTTAGGCCACCTGTGCACCTTCTTGTCCTAGTCAAGAAATATATAGAGCTCTAAAGCAGGCAGATGCCTCCACTGCAGGGACTAAACTCTAATAACTCAGCCTGTAACCTACTCATGTATGGTTCTCGTTTTATGCCTATTGTTGTCAGAGAGAGAAAGCACCACCTGTTACATGAAGTAGCCCAGCCTAATAGAGAAGCCAAACCAGGCTTAGATCTGGACCTGGTTCATGGATCTGCATTAGTATTATTCTCTGTTGTTTTGTTTTTCTTTCCAGCAACTTTCCGTTTCACGGTTATTTCCAGATATTTAAATAAATGGAGCAGTCTGGAAGTTTCATGCAATGCTTTTAAAAATCAAAAATATTTCTGCACTTAATTTGCAACAACCAGAATATGCTAGGCTGTAATTATACTATGTGCTGTAGCATGCGGTGTTACTTGTAGTCTGGGGATTTAGACAATAGATCCTAAAGAAAAATCTGTAAGTGCTCATTCACACTCAATTCACAAGAGATTATATCCTCACCTTTCCATCGCGCAGCTCGGTGATACATCCCTGCTGAAGAACTCTGAAACAATAATCTTACACAAGAAATTTCGATCGAGCCCAAGATAATAACTAAATTATAGTTTGCTGTATGCTTTGAGATAATAATGTTTGTAAACTTGATGAGTATCCACCTAACTGACAGAATTTTGGGGTAGTTGCGGTGAAAAGTTTGAGCTGAAGCAAACTCTCACTATCTCAGTGTTTTGTTTTATATGAATAATGTGAAACATGGATAAGTAGGAAGTTAAAGGTCGAAAATAGCACTGCGTGGGTACTTCTGATTGTTTTTGGTTTTTTTCTTTAAGTCAGCTAAAGTTTTACAGAAAAGTTTTCTGTTGGTTTTGTTTTTTGGCCTTTGTGTCATTTTAGCTCAAACAGCAAAAATTTGCTCTGACTTTCATTGGAAGTTAAATGTTTTGTGATTTAGAAATGAGTACTTTGCATAACAGTTGAGGAATTTGAACCTGTAAATTTTTTAAAATTATTTTATGGTTTTGTGTCTATTGAACTCAATAATCATCTGATACTTTAGTATTCATTCTCACTTAAGTCTGTTAGCAATTTAAAAAGAAAGCCTTTAAATGAATCAAAACCCTCTACTTGCTTGTGTAATGCATGAGAAAAGTTTTGCATTTGACAAAGCAGAACATTGTCCTGTGGCTTTAATGTCCTCCATGTATGTGTGGCTGCACACAAACACAAGCGGTGAGAACCGGGCGTGCTCCGTGCTGTCCAGCTGTCCACCTTATTGCTGTTCTCAGTGCACACTCGCTCGCCCCATCCTTCTGGCCAGCAGCCGTGCCCCTTCGCTACAAACACGTGAAACTCCAAAAAACAATGAGTTTTACTGTGTTTGCAGAGGGCAGTTGGTTTGGAGCTGGTGTATGTTGTGCATTTATGTGTGGCTGCGTGTTTCCATGTGTGTGTGTTCACTGAGCTAGAACAGGGTGCATTAGGAGGTGTCTTTTGTTGCTCCTGGGGGGCTACTGTGCTCAGTACTAATAGGAGTCTTGTGCCTGCCGTTGTCCCCAGGGAGGGCTTCTGAATGAGGGGGTCTAACTTTACACACATACACACACACACACACATACACACAAGTACGCACACACATCCTCCATCCTCAGCTCAAGCTCGGCCTCCCCCACCACCCTCTCTGTTCCCTTGGGACTGGCTGAGAAACAAAGAGGGAGCGGGGCTGGGGTGGGATGGGATGTTTGAGGGGGTGCACTGTGGCCCCTGTCTTATTAGAAGGGTCGTGAACGTGTCACGATGATTAATATGCCGAGGTGCGCAGGGATACCCTAGAGTCACATTTATTCAACAAGAAGGCTCCCAAACACACACTCACCACAAAATGGCACATTTGCATTTCCCATTAAGAAAAGAAAATATAGATATATATGCAAATGAAACTCCTATCTAGGGTCATACTATTATGCATTATCCATGTGGACATTAACAATAGGTGACCATTTCTCTCACAACCACATCTGAGCCACGTACTTCCACCTGATTGGTGTGTTTTGCTGCACAGTGAGGCATCATTGCAATTTCCAATGCAAGTTAGGAAAGGATATAAACAGTTTATGAACTCTGGTCCAACTATGTGATTATTCACCATAAAGAAAAGTTGTGGGTTTTTTTTAACTTTATTTCACAAGGAATATTTTTTGTCTGATTTAGAAAATAAATTTACCATAAAAACAAAAAAGATAAGTTCACACTGAGGCATGCTGTGTATGTGATGACTGAGTGGACAGGTTTCCATTAAACAGTATAAACCTTTGTAATAGTCTTCTTTTTTTTATCTGTTTCATGTCACACTCCAGTATATTTTTTAAAAAAAAACAACTATCCTTCTAGGTGCATTCCTTGGTCTCATATTACTTATTCATTGTATAACTACACCCTAACTTTCCCTCTCCATCTGTTTTCAACAGCTTATCCGGCTCAGTTCTCATCCATCCCTCAGGAACGTCGCTGTGTTCACTTATTAAAAGCATTTAAATGGGCGAGGATTGTATGAAAACGGACAGATGGCATGCTGAATAAACCCTTATATTCTATAAGGCTCCCCTTACATGCATGTATAGGAGGCTAGCCGTGGAACACAGGTACCCAGGGAGTCCACCAGATGTTTGATAGGCTCACCTGCAGGCCCGCTGCGTGTTGGCAGTAAAATCCATGTGCTACATATGCTGCAATTATACCACAGGGAAATAAAGTGCTGTAATAATGAAGCAGGCAGGAAACACGAGGAGGAAAATAAAACAAACCTGGTTTCCTTTGCAAAAACAAAGCCTCTTTCTCTCCGTCTTTAATTTGGATTTAGGTTTAAGTGAAATGAGAGGAGTGTTCTTACTGTAGAGTAATTAGTTTGTACTTTTCATCTTCAGTTCAGCTGATGAGAGAGATGTTTGTGCTCCAGTAGGTGGTGCTGGACGCATAATCAGACTTCTTATCTTGACTTCATCATTGAAGTCAGTGTTAAAACACAGAGCTTATACCTGTGCAGGAAATTAAGCCATAAAAACAGTCTTGCCATAAAATTATAAGCTTTTCAACAGCGGTTAGTTCAGGTGGAAGGATTAAATGTCCCACTGCTTTTTTTCAGATCTTTACAAGCTAGACCTGCTCGTTTTGCACACGTGGAACACTCTGGCAAGGCGTGGGGTGCAATTAAGCTACAGGCATTCATCCTTCATGGCTTGCCTCTGACTTGTGCACTAACAGGATCCATAAAGGCACAAATTGATTTCACCTATCAATGCAGTCATTGTTTAACATGACGTAGCTCATATGTTGTGCATGTGTGTTTAATAACCAGGGTCCTCGCTGGATCATGGCATGCAGGCCCTGCTTCTCGGATTACTCTGCTTGAAAAACCCCTCAGCATTTGTTGGATTCTTATTTTTTCCCCAACAAAAGCGATGAAATGTGTTTGCAAAGGAAGTGCTGGTGTATTTCACGTCCTCATCTGCAGAGATTGAAAACAACAAAAAGTATTAATCACAAGCAAATTTGCAGAATCATTCATTCCTGGTTTTGTACTGATGAGCAAACACAACACCACCCACGTTAATTGCTGTGACCCCAGCAACCCCCCAAAAGGAACATTGTTTGTCCAGCGTGAGACACTGTATAATTTACACTCACTAATGACTTGGAAATACAGGCTGAAGGACCACGTCTGTCCCTAGCTTGGCCCTTATTCAATGCTTGCCTTGGACTCTTCTAATGGACAGTCCATCTGTACCTCAGTGAATTCATATCCCTCAATGCATGCCCGTAATTAAATTGCAGTGTCCTTTCCTGGTTTGATAAACAATTCACTATTGGCTGCAGAATCTCCGCCCTAATCAAAACAACAACAAAGTGATTCAGCGTTGTTATGTGTGTGCCTGAGGTTTCCAACGATTCTCTGGTGAAAAGGCGTGATGTGAAGAAAGACATATTACTATTGCCAAAGGGTTGACCTTGACCTTCAAACTCAATCTGGCTGTTTGAGCTGCCCCTCCCCAGCAGCCCTGAGATGTAAAGAGGCTGACAGGTTTGACCCCTGATCCCATTTCTTAACTAGGCTGAGGTTCCAAATAACCTTTTGACCCAGGAAGCAGGTTGCCCGAGCAACCTCAGGTTTAGCAATGATTGACAAGTCGATACAGTTTTGTTTTTTCTTCTTTAAAGAGATAGACAATCGCAACTCATAACAGTGCAGAATCTTTAGTTTTAATGTGTCTGATTTGCTCAGAGATAATGGACAGTTTAAATATTCTATTGTACTCTCACCACATTATTATGCCAAATAGATACAGAATAAATTTCCCTTAGTAAATGAACGCTTTACATGGAAATGAAAGAACGAATTCAATGGATGGACGTGTCATTATATCAGATGGAGGTCTATGTAAATGACCATGTGCAGATCTGACATGTGGTGCAAATCACCAAAACACCAGCACCCGCCCGAGATCATGACAGGAATAAATCTGGCTCTTTAAGGGGACGCCTTGTGTTCTGTGACATAACCCTTAATCCAGACCCCAAATACATTTGGAAGAAAGGGGACCCACTAGAACAAAAAAAAAAAAAAAAGAAACCTTCAAATGTTTTACTTTTGCTAGTTAAATGCAGGGGTAGGCCATTTTATTATGAGTGACCCAGGGGAATCTAAGGTTACCATCTGGCCACTGGCCACCATTACAGATTCTTGTTTTAATATGCAAATGCATCTTTTTTCGAAACTTAATGTAATCACACATGTAACTGAATAGATAACTGACAGCCTTCAAGCAGACAGGCTGAGGATGGTTGTCAGTTTACTACAGACATGCTGCTTTTATCAAAATAGATGTTAGGGGGGCGTTTTTGTTTTGTTTTTTGACATTGTCATGCTGTAAAAGGAACACCGGGTATCTTCCCTTGGTGTACATCACACTGTTTCTGTAAATAGCGGTGACTACAATGTAACATAGTAACTATAGTTTTCCCCAAAGAACGAACAAACTCTTACACCTAGAATAAGAAGTATCCTTTCAAGAGCGCAACCTTTTCTAACTAATTTAGTCCTGTTTATTTGTGCCATGGAGGCATATCACAGTCTTTGGCTTTATGATCCATTACAAAGGATTAGAAGTGCATCTGTGCTTTTTGACGCCTGCATTATGCATTGTTTACTTTATATTATAGAGGAGAAAATCCCACTTTTACTGAAGTTCCCGTTTTCCTCTGTGTATTCATGAAAGCTGTTCCTAAACAGTAGAGAAAGAAAGCTGCAGAGTGATGCTGCAGATTCTCTTAAGTAAATAATTCTCTGTTATCTTCTAAAGATCTCACATGACTCAGTTGGAGGGATGCCTTTTATTTATTAGCAGCAATGAACAGAGTGTGCTGGTTTGTCTTTTTAAAAGTGCAACACTTATTTCAGCATTTATTTTGCATTTGTACATCCAAAATACTGAGCATTAAATTCATTTATTTATTTGTCTTTTGTTTTAGAAAAGATAATGATGAAAAAGAAAACAAAATATCTCAGTTAGAGGTGGAAAGTGAGAATAAATCATTTTTTTGCATTTATATTAAAATGCAAAAAAATGATTTATTCTCACTTTTTAATCCTGATGAAATGAACATGATGAATGAGATTGATTGTGATTGTTTGTTTGTGCTTCAATAAATCTGACTCTCCTCTGTTTCACAGCGGAGCCTCTGGTGCAGGTGAACGGGAAGCCCAGCTGCTGCTTCTTCAAGTTCAGCCCCAAACTGATGTTCACCAAGGTGCTGAAGGCCCAGCTGTGGGTGTATCTGCGACCGCTGCAGCAGACCTCCACCGTCTACCTGCAGATACTGCGATTAAAGCCCGTCACAGAGCAGGGCAGCCGCCACATACGCATTCGCTCGCTGAAGATAGAGCTCAATTCAAGGATCGGCCACTGGCAAAGTATTGACTTTAAGCACGTGCTGCAGAACTGGTTCAAACAGCCCCACACTAACTGGGGGATTGACATCAACGCCTTTGACGAGAGCGGCAATGACCTGGCAGTTACCTCACTGCGACCTGGGGAGGAGGGACTGGTAAGGACCCTCAGATCTGTCCCTGGGACGGGGAGGGAAATCACTTTCTGCACACGCAATTTCAGATTTTATTCGAAGAAGGCCATTATTAGAAGATCATATTATTAGTCAATAAGTTGGTGTTAAGTGAAAGAAGGCAGTAATCCTGTGCATCATTTCTGTCTCTCCACATTTTTTGTACTTCTACAATAAGCACGTAGAGTCAAATTTATACACAAAAGCTATACTGTGTTTTTAATGATTTCTTTCTTAAGTTTTATATATATTGTTAGATTGTTTCCTACCATAACATCAGGATAAAATAAAATAAAATAAAATAAAAACATGGTATCACAGAGACAAAAAAATTACATATGCATATTTTAAAATATAGAATAATAAGATAGCAAGAAAAAACAGCGGTGTCTAAGCGTTTAAAAAGCCTATAAAAAGCAGAGTGTTGTGCAATAGTAAAATCTAGGAAAACTGGGGTGGCAATAGTAACGATGATTGGTCATTTTACCTGTAACTTTATTGATAGTAAAGCCTCATTTTAATAGGCTCAAAACTCTAGAACAACTAAACAGCAACCAGAGCTCAAATATTACAGTACAACTAAAGCTCAGCATTACTTTAAGGATAGAGACACCATAACATTCGGCAAAAACATTAAGCAGCAAAACATATATAAATACAAAACACCAAAAAAACAACAAAACAAAACAACACAAAACTGCAGGACCTTGAATACACCTCCTTACATTAAGAAACATCTCTAACAGCTCTGCAGCTGGTAGAACGTTTTTGAGGATTTTTTTTATGTGAATCTGCATTAATTTTAAATCAAACAGAAATCCTCCCCCTGGAGTCATAACATCGCAGTGAACTGCGGCCTTTGATGCTTTATTTCTGCGTTTCCTTACATATTTTCTGTATGATTTCAAACTGAGGATCATTCTGTATTTAAATTATATCTTTAGTGGTAAAACTGCGTTATGAAAACAGCCATGACCACTCGAAACTCAGCTCCATCCACTGAAAAGACAACATTTTCTGATCGGACTTTAGCATTATAGATTATAGTTGCAAATGACATCTAATGCAACAAAAAGAACTTTCTGTGCAAAATAATGATCAGAAAATCAGATTTTTAATTCCTTTTAATTCCTTTATTTTTAGTCTCAGTTACAGTCTTAAATCTTTTCTTTTTCTTTCCTAAAGATAACAATGCCAATTAAAAGACTATTCCATTTAAAAATGATCCTGCTAGGATGAAAACATGTTTATTTGCGATGGTTTACCTTGGGAAAAATGTGATGTGCTTCACTTTTTTCAGTGCTAAACCTCTGATGTAATGGAGGGAGCTGTTTCATTCTTCAACCTCAAAGCAAAACTCATGAACCATTAGTCTAGTAAGCAATCCCAGAGTTGCTGCAACTGACAGTTACAACATCCCTGTTGGATTATGTAGGCCACTTATCCTGGTTAAGCAACACCAAATATTTACCAAGTGATTATTTGGGTCAGATCTTCACAACACGTATCAGGGGTCAGCTCTGGTGTCTTGGCCAATAAATCGCTGCCTTCTGAGCACACAGCAGTGTGCTATATTATTCTTGGTAACCCAAGAAAAAAGAAAAGATCAAAAAGGCATGCAAGTGTACAAAAATAAAACAAAACACAACAAGAAAGACATGAAAGAGTCAAACTCTGCTTCCTCCTGATCCTCTGGGTCTTTTTTCTACAACAAAAGCCCAAAAGGCCAAGCTGACATGGTCTCACCCCAGCTTATTTCCTCTTTTCAATGTGCTCGAGCCCAGCTGGAATCACTGTGGGGAGAAGAAGGCTTTGTAAAACAAACATGATGGAGTAAAATATTTGATGTGCTCGCTCTGCCCAAAGGTCAAGGTTATGGTAGCCTGCAGATGACCTCTTGGGTCATGAATCAAACCAAGCGTACCGAGTCAGCTATCAATGTTTGAATAGACCAGTTTCTCTCAAAGCCCAGGGAGTCAGAGCTCGAATGGAAGGTTGTGTTTCCTATTTAAAGCTGACAAATTAATTCATTTATTTTAGTTCATTATAAAATGACGATTGAATTTAATTCTTTCTCTTTTCTTTATTGTGAGTGTGATTTTATTGTTCAGAGTTCAGCAGAAAAAGAGTTACTGCCTTGCCGTGTGAGTGAAGTAAAATACTATGAAATCCATTTTGTTTAGTTAAAGTGGATCAAAGTCATTACAGAAAAAATATATTTGCTCTTACATTATTTAGACGTATCAGAGATTTCTACTTTCCCATCCGATCTTTTGCACACAGATGTCCAGATCACCACATGAATATTAATGACAGAGTTATAAAACCGTATGTCACAGCATTGTAAATGTTTCATTTATGATGGGGTCAAGAACCCATATGGTTTGTTAGATGAATTCAGCACCTGACATGGCAGAAAGCTTACAGAATCTGCTATTGTGGTACAGGGACTTGAATCAATACTACTTGAATGCTACTTGTACAATTACTAGACTTTCATTTTAGATATCAATTGCTTATTTTAGCACAGATGTTACTTTGACAATTGACAGTAAGTCATTAGTGTATACATTACCCATTTTATCAACGATTTTATGATATATCTGTTATTTCTTCTGTAATATTTGGGCTACATTTGTAACTCTTCATAATGATCATCATGTTGCTATTTAGCAGAATTTTTTTATTCTAACTTTTCCATGTTCAGAGAAACAAATATGCACACACATTTTATTTTTCTTACGCTGTCACTGGAAATTACTAGAGGTGGGAAGTAACAAGTTACTTTGCTTAAGTAGAATTTTCAGGTATCTATGCTTTACTTGGGTCGATATTTTTTTGACAACTTTTTACTTTTACTCCCTACATTTTCAAACAATTGTCCGTACTTTCTGCGCCTCACATTTGCAAAACAGACTCATTACTTTTGGTTTAACCAATTTGATGGAAGTTATTATATCATGTCACTGCGACATCAACAAACATCAAACCGATTTGAGCCTAAACAGTAACGCGTAAAATGCATAAAAAGAGACAAAAGGGGCAAAACCATGTGCGATAATCAGGGGTTAAACTGTTTGTGTGTAGTTTGTCACACGGTGTGTTGTAGCTAATGGTCCAGCTGCTGTATTTCGCTGGGAGAGAAAAAAAAAAAGCTAACTTCACTCAGAGCTGAAGAACGAGAGGTTACCGTATATTTAAAGGTAAGGACTGCTGAGTGGTAGTCCTCGTGTTTTTAAAATAAATATTGGGTCTGCATATCTGTCATTATTGTGAGATCTGCTGCGAAACAAACTGAGGCACACTAACTATGTCATTTAAAGGTTGCATGAAAGCAACTGCAGTTTAGTGCAGGATAAACGATTTAGTTTGCTGTCCTGTGAGGGTTTAAACCGAAGAACAGTGTGCATGACTGGTGCACAGTGGATGTGGTGCTCATGATCAGAGTTAGGTTACATCAAGTGTGGCAGAGGTGAATTTGCGGTTAAGCTGATGGTGCCTAAATTGATTCACTGATTTCTACCTTTATACCAGCTTTATAGTGTATAAAATAAAGACAGCATAAACAGTGTAATGTCAGTGTAAAGGATTGAAATAATCCAGGGCAGCTCATGAATCATCTGCTTACATCTGGTTCAGTTCAGTTGTGTAATTCCACAAGGAGCAGTAAAACTCAGAGCAGTAGTAACCAAGATCAGCTGACCACAGCCTGTACATTAATAAAATCTAATGGAGCTCTCAATAGAAATTATTGCGACTCCCTTTCCCCATGGTGAGCCATTACAACTGATTTTATGGTTCCTCCACCTGCTGAATCCCATTACCCTCTTCCCTGCTCATTTTCACTTTTGAGGCAAAGTCCCCTCTACAACAGAGGTCTCTAACTCCAGGCCTCGAGGAACGGTGTCCTGCAGGTTTTAGATCTCACCCTGAGTCAACACACCTGAATCAAATGATTTGTTCATTAGCAGGCCTCTGGAGAACTTCAAGACATGTTGAGGAGGTCATTTAGCCATTTACATCAGCTGTGATGGATTAGGACACATCTAAAGCCTGCAGGACACCGGCGCTTGAGGCCTGGAGTTCAACTCTACAATGCAGCCAACAGAAAATAGAGCTAATTTTTTTATTTTCCTTCTTTTTTTTAGCTCATGTTCTACTTACCTGATTCAAGCTGAGTACCTAGAATTAAAATTTAGACTGAAATAAAGTTGGTATTCCCATCTACAAATATTATATTATTGGTATTAGTATTATTATATTATAGCACAAGGTTCAGTTACCTTTGCATAAAAATAGGGGGTAGAAATGTTCCTCAAGGAGTTACTTTTTACTTTATTACTTTGAGTACATATCAGAGCCTGTACCTTTTCACTTTTACTTGAGTAAAAATGAAACAGTACACTTTTCTAATTCAACCTCTTTACTTGAGTAAAGAGGTTGTCACCTCTGCAAATCACTGCTCTGAAGTCTCTTTGGTGAGGTTTTGTACTTAACTCACTTTTTGTGGTGGATTGAGTTGGTATGATCATTGGTGTCTTTATTTAAAATGCATTGACTGTCCCCTCCCTTGCCCGAGGTAAGATGTTTTGGACATATATTGTGCGGGTAAAGATAATAATATACAGTCAGCATTTACAGACATGTATAAAATCTTAGATGGAGTGCAGGTTTAGATTTGTAAACTGGGGCCAATATTTTATACATGTCTGTAAATGTTGACTGAATATTATTATATTTACACTGCAGGTTGCAAAATGCAACGGTTGATGAGTTTTGATAAGTTTATGATCTCAGTCATTGGCTTTAAATGTTATTTATAATATAGATGTTTTAGATTATGGTTCCTTTTAGAGTGAAACAGAAGATAGTAAGGGTGGGCCAATTCTCCCCCTCTCTGTCTATGTCAGGCTCGTTATTTGTTCTCAGCTTAAGAAATGAATATATAGTTCAGGATTTTGGAAAATATGTTCTTTTTTATTACCAAAGTTTGATTGTAATATTTATAGTATATAGAATATGAAGCTACTGCAGTGTAGCCTAGTGCAAAGATTGAGAGAAGGGAGAAACAGTTAGCCTGGCTTGTTCCAGAGATCAGAAACAGGTGTGCAAAGATGCTGATTAAAACACTGCTTTATTGTTTAATTTTGTTTAATTCTCACAAATAAGAGAGGAAATAAACTAGAACAGAAGTAAACTGTTTCATCACAAATAGCAGACAGGAGTAATGACTTTCCCAAAGTGTGATTTTCTTTGTGTGGTTGAATATGCACTGCACAAAAATGACATGTGGATGGATAAACTGTTCCAATCTGAGCTGATGAAAGAAATATTTGGTTGATTTTAAGAATCCAGTTGATGAATAGTGCAATTCCTGTTTAGTGAATAAATTAATATTCTAACATTTGATTAGTTCAATTCAATTCACTTCACTTTTTGTTTATATAGCACCACATCCCAACAACTGTTCCCTCAAAGCACTATAAGATAAAAATTGAGCAGTAATACATAGAAAATCCCAACAATCAGATAACCGCCTATGAGCAAGCCCTTGTTAACAGTGAAACCAACAAAACCAGGCTCAGGGAGAGGGAGCCATCTGCTGCAACTGTTTGGGGGTGAGGGGAGAAAGACAGGACAAAAGACATACATGGTAGAGAGTTGAAGTTTGAAATTAATTACTAATGATTAAATTAATAAATTTAGAGTGGTGTATAAAAACAGAGTGAACAAGAGGTGAGTGTAGAAGAAATGCTCAGTGCATTACATGGGACAAAGGGAGGATTCAGGCTCACCTGTGCTAACCCTAAATATTGGCTTTATCAAACAGTTTGAAGCCTAGTCTTCAAGATTTATAGGGCTGTGCTTAATAATCTTAGATTAAATCAGAATTTGAAATTAGAGATCATCCAGATCTATATGTCTTCTAAGACATGTCTGTAGTTTAACTAATTGGTGTGTGTAATCTGTTTTCATGGATAGATAAAGCTGGGTGTCATCTGCGTTGAAAATGTATGTTATATCCTCTAATAATACTGCCTAAGGAAAGCATATATAATGCAAAAAACAACTGACACCAGCACAAAAGCCCTTGGAAATCCATGGCTAGAGGACTCCATATGGCCATGAACGATTCTCTCGTCCTGATTGACTGGGGCTATATTTATTTTACCCTACATTGTCACATTGGCTCTGACGGAGCTGGACGCATCTCTCTCGCTCTCCCTCCCTTATCTTTCCTGCTTGGCTTCTCATGTCTTACGTCTAGTCGTTTCTATCTCTAACCCCAGAAGAGCCTCTCAGTCCTGTTCTCTAAAACCTAAAGAAGAATCATGGATTTGATCAACTGTTTGATCAACAACAATTGACACTCTCTTCTCAATGAGGAGCCTGGGTTCGGGAGAGCCCGACTGTCCTGGAGGGATATTCCCTGCCGGATACACAATAGATGGGTGGCAGAAGTGGTGTGTCGTGTGCCAGGCAAGACTGTCGATTGAGGACATTAAAGACATCAACCTATTTGGAACCATGATAACGGGGTTCCTGCTGAACGGAGCTGGCTTGGCCCTGGCTTATTGGAAATTGAAGAAAGCAGTTACAGCTGTTTAAAACCCCACATGGCTAGCCGCTCTCATCGAAGTTATTGGGAGAGCTGTGAGTACTGAGACTCATTGAACGCAATATGGGAAGATCATGGAGAAGCAAATGGCTCTTCAACAGGAAATTGATACACCTGGTGACCAGCGATGGACATTAAGAACAACTGTAAAATTCAGATGCCATTTGTTCGTACTAACCCAAATAACCATCATCTTCATCTCATGCGCCTGTCTCCCGATGTGATTTTTGTGTATTGTATTTTTTGTCGGTAGAGGTCCTATTTCGCTGCAGGCAACTGCAATTGACAAATAAAACTTCTTCAACATCATCATCATATCCAACATGGTTGACAAGTTATTGGGGTTTATACTTGCCACAGCGAAAACCACCCAGAAATCTCAGTAAGGGCCTACTTCTTGTCATTCTGCATTTTTATTTATTACACAAATTACACAAAGGTGAAGCTTGGCCTCAGCTGGCAACAGTATGGGAAACCATCACTGAACAGCACAAACCATAGAAAAGAATAGGTTCTAGGGTGCAACAGTGCTGTTGCTGTGTTGTATGTGAAAGGCTCTTAAGGATCATCAACCATCTGTTATCTTGAAATCTGACAAACCCAAGTCTGCTTTACCAATGTCTAGTGATTAGTATGTCCTCTTACTGGACTGAAAATAATTTTAAAATTTCTTTCTTTTATTAAAAAAAACATTTTATTTCCTTAACTCATTACACCACTAAAATGTAAGAGCTTAAAAGTAATACATACGATACACACTAAATTCTCAGACCAAAATGTTGGTTTAAGGCATAAATTAAAAATAATTGATGTTAGATGTCTAGATGTTTGCAATTTTGATGGACAGAATCGAAGAGAAAATATTATTAGTCAATTGTTAGTTGTCAGTGTGTATTTTCCTTTACTGTCACGTCTCTGCTGTTGTTCTCTTATAACCACCTCTTTCTTTTTGTCCTGCCCCTCCTCCCCCTGATTCCAGCAGCCGTTTCTGGAAGTGAAGGTTCTTGAGACAACCAAACGTTCTCGGAGAAACCTCGGCCTGGACTGCGACGAACACTCCACCGAGTCTCGCTGTTGTCGCTACCCTCTAACTGTGGACTTTGAGGCGTTCGGCTGGGATTGGATCATTGCCCCTAAACGCTACAAAGCGAACTACTGCTCCGGCCAGTGCGAGTACATGTTCATGCAGAAATACCCGCACACCCACCTGGTGCAGCACGCCAACCCGCGAGGCTCCGCGGGGCCTTGCTGCACCCCAACCAAGATGTCTCCCATTAACATGCTCTACTTCAATGACAAGCAGCAGATCATTCATGGCAAGATTCCAGGGATGGTGGTGGATCGATGTGGCTGCTCTTAGGCTGCTGGAGGAAGCACATTTGTGTAAAGCCCACATTAAACCACCTAAAAACCCTTTCTGAGCTCTCCCCTGGCACCAGAACCCACTCCTCGGCACCAGATTTCA
This sequence comes from Hemichromis elongatus, assembly GCA_015108515.1. Lineage (NCBI taxonomy): Eukaryota > Metazoa > Chordata > Actinopteri > Cichliformes > Cichlidae > Hemichromis > Hemichromis elongatus. Next base: position 19,446 of record VUQR01005260.1, read on the forward strand.
CTTCTGCTCAGCCACAAAAGCATTCCGTTGGGTTTCCATTTGTCCAGTAATTAAACTGATTCTAACTGTACAAAAAAGTTATAAATGAAATAAGAATCGAAATGGAACTGAGTGATGGAAATACCATACATTATGAATGATTTAAAGAGGCTGTACTTGTGGAGCAGCTTTTGAAAGTGGTAAATGAGGCGCTATAGGATATATGTTAGCTTTGTGGGTTTTTAAAATATTTTTTTAATGACATCTTTGTGAAATATCCAGGTTAGTGGATTGAAATGACAGGAGACAGGAGCATTTACACTTTTAAGAGCAATTCCAGTTTTAAGGTGAGTTGGCAAATACTTCATTCCACAAATACATTTACTTCCAGTGAGATAAAAATGTTCTCAAAGGGGCATTATCAAAAAAATTTTGAAATTCATCACTTTAACAAAAGCTCAGAAACAAAAACAAACACGATGTGAAGAGGTTTAACTTCTGGATGTACCATTAGATGAAATCCAAAATCTTCCTTAGAGTGTTAGAGATATCCAAAAAAGATCAAAACAAACAAAAAAAGAAATAAAAGTACACCCTCTTTTAATATGTATTACCTGAGTTTGACAATTTCAAGTATCTCCAAAATATCTTCACGGTAACTCTAATTGTTTTTGTTTTTTTTATTTGTGTAATTAAACATTAAAAAAAGGGTTATACAGATGGGTCCATAATCTGTTTGACTAAGCCTCAGTTTCTGTAATTTGGCCTCTGTACAGAGAGAGGCTTTCAAATCAAACACTTAGGATGTGATTTAGGGGAGCCTTAATTTAAGGGGTTTAACAAAAGTACGATGTTAACTGTTTAGGAGTTACAGCTATTTTTATATATAGTCCCCCATTTTCAGTGGCTCAAAATATACTGGGTAAATTATTATGATTTAGATATAAGAATTGTTTTAATAGTTGAATTGTTTAAATTGAACTATTGTTTGAATTGTTGAATCACCAAATGCCTTGTTTCCTCTCAAGAGCTGATATTCCCGGCCTTTGCTGCAGCTACCGTCTATTTACTTTTGTATTTCACATGAGATGCATGCTCTGCTGCAGGGGTGGGGGAACTCCAGGTCTCGAGGGCCGGTGTCCTGCAGGTTTTAGGTATCACCCTGAGTCAACACACCTGAATCAAATGATTAGTTCATTACCAGGCCTCTGGAGAACTTCAAGACATGTTGAGGAGGTCATTTAGCCATTTACATCAGCTGTGTTGGATCAAGGACACATCTAAAACCTGCAGGACACCGGTCCTTGAGGCCTGGAGTTCCCCCATCCCTGCTCTACTGGGTTGAGATATTTTGGCTTTTCATTCCTAATGATGGCCTCCCTTGCTTGCACTGACATCTTTTATGAGCTCATATTTAAAATTACAGTGTAAAGCTATAAAATACATATTCAAACTTGCAATATTATGTCTGTGTGAAACTGCTTTAAAGTAAATTATCCAATTGCTTTTGAGCTTTTGAAATCTATAGATATGAGGACTATGGATAAAAAAGAATTCCTAAACAATTAATTATTATCCTGAACTTCAATCACATTTTGCTTGTTTTATTTAAATCCATTGTAGTGGTGTAAAAGGGCAAAAATATAAAAACCATCTTAGTCCACAAACTTATGGACCTACCTGTACTAGTTTAGCTCAACCTTTAAAAGCAGATACATAAACTCAGTATTGCTGTTATTGCCATTTTGCAAAAAAGAGTTTACCTTGCACACTGAAGTCTAAAGAAAAACTGAAATCCAGATGCACCAAGTTATTCAGTACTGTTTTGGGGAGAAGGAGGAGGGCAGGCTTTGCAGGCTTTTTTTGTTTTGTTTTTAATTTATCAAAAAAAGGAAAACAACGTTCAGCTTTTGCAGTCAATGTTTAAAACAGAGAGTTAAATGCACTGTTTTAGAACTTGAAGAGGCTCGGGACCGAATATGTAATAAAAAAAATAACAAAACAACAAAATGCATACCCTGAAATAAAAGACTCAATGCTCATAGGCTCACTACCACCTAAGTGAATAACTGAGCTGAAATTAACACAAACCACGATTACAGTTTTATCTCTATAAGTTTACATTTCTTTTTGTGCAGTGTTTGTGGTAAATGCATTACTCCTGACAAGCCAGTTCATGCTTTTTTTTTTTTGTTTGTTATTTTGGTCATTGCTAGTTTCAGAATGGATAAAAATACAAATGCAAAAGTGCAGTACTGTACCAAGACATTTTAGCTTTTATGATTTACAGCAAAAAAACAAAACAAAAAAAAAGATAATTTAACTCAACCACTGATTTTAGCTTAGGAAAACAATTTGACTGCATTTTGAAATGCCCCATCTACGTCAACCTCAACTGTATCATCGCTGTTATAACGGGGGGAAAAAAGTATTTGTTAGTGCTTGAACGCAGAGTAGAATTAGTATGCTTGAAGCTTGTCTTTGTCTCCTGGGTATCAAAGCAAAGATATCCTTTTGTTATAAACGAAAGCACTATGCTGTTGGATAAAGGAAGAGCCTTCTGACATTATATATAAATGATATATGTATATATTAAAAAAAAAGGGGGTACAAAAACCTTTTTGGGGGCACTCTACCTTACCAACAATAAATTTTGCACTATGGGACGTTCATGGCGTGAGGAGGTAAGTGTTGTGTTTTACCAAGCACAAGAGAACTTGTACAGTATAGGTTAAAAAAAGAAACTATTCAAGCTTCTGGTGATGAACCATCAACTAGCGAGGTTATCACTTCTTTTGGATACCATCACACTTTCCTGACTTTGTCTGAAGCGGGGGCCTGTCCATACACTCACAGATCTCTATCAAATCTTGAACCTGGATGTACTGTAGCAGCGGCCTAAAAGGCCTCCACGCCCGCTCTGGCTGATAAGTCATGTGCGTAATAAGTGTCTGGATCAATGACTGTAGAATGCTTTAACTGGAAAAGGCCCGCCCATCATCAACTTTAATCTGTCACTGCATTTGAGACACTTCATTATTTTGACTTATAAAAAGAATGAGTCGAGTGTCTTACGTAGAAGTTTGGGGGGGGGGGGGGGGGGATTTTTTTTGTTTTTTTTTTTTTTTTTTTTTTTTTTTGGGTTTTTTTTTGGGA
>VUQR01005264.1:7462-19604 GCA_015108515.1 Hemichromis elongatus
TTGAAGGGGGGGGGGGGATGCTAGCTGCCTTGTCTTCCTTGTAAGACTATATACATGTATATACTGGTAACTGCCTTTCATTGGAGTGATGATTGCAATGTGGAGGATGCAAAATTAATTTTCACGCTGGTTTGATTTATGACAAATATTAAAACTGTAAAATACAAAATTGTTGCTTTCAAAGATGATAGTAAGTGGCATATTTTGATTTTTTTTCCCCAAAATTGTATTTTTTTTTCTACTGCAAGAGCACAAAATATAGAAAATCTTTAATTTTGTGGCCTATCCATCAAAGTTTGAAGGTGAACGGTGTTTTGCTCCTTTAAACACTTTTGTAGCTACAGTTCAGGTGAATGCAGAAGTTAACTTACTGTCGGTCACAGTAATGTCACGAAACTAATAGGGCTGCCAGCGTTAACGTTAACGCAGCAAATCTCCGGTAACGAGTTACCGCGGATCGCCTTTGTGTGGGGCTGGACGGCTAATGGTTAATGCCATTTAAACGCGATTAACGCTGACAGCCCTAGAAACTAATCATTTAGATTAGTTTCGTGACATTGGCCGATGCAGCCAGTTTAGAAGCATAAGTTTTGTGTCATACTGATGTTACTTGATTGTATCCAACTATTTATTCAGAGGCTAACATACGCTGACTTTAGCTTCTTTTAGGCTACGTTCACACTGCAGGCGAAAGCGCATCAAATCCGATTTTTTTGCCCCCATGCGACCCATATCCGATCACGGTATGACAGTGTGAACAGCACAAATACAATATTTTCAAATCCGATCTGGGTCACTTTTCGTATGCGGTACTGAATCCGATACATATCCGATGTTTTAGAAAGCGACTGCTGTTTGAACGGTCGTGTCACATTAAATCCGTCTTTTACGTCACTGACACAAGACAGACGCAGATTATCAGCACCGGAGAAGACAAACGAGAAAGCATGGAGGTGAAAACTGGAGACGGAGCGAGTCAACGGACAGAAACTGAAGTTTTGGACTTGATTAGCACACGGGGAGACAATTCTATTCAAGCTAAACTTTTAGGGTCGTATCGTAACCAGCGCGTGTTCGCCATTTTTACTTCTGTAAACAGAGCGCGTTGTGTGTAACGTTTTCTTTTGTGCATGCGGCCGCTTTGAGGGCCGTGAACGTTCACACTAGAGCACGTTTGCTGTCACGTTTTATTTGTAGTGTGAACAACCAGACAGAAAAAATCGTAATTGAGCATTAAGACCTGCAGTGTGAACGTAGCGTTAGAGTCACCTCAGTCACGTCACAGGAGATTGTCATGTATGAAATTGTATGTGTAAATAACAGTGCAGTGTCGTAAAAGTGTCCACATGTTCCATTTTACAAACAGCAGCTGAGGTTAGAAGGATTGTTTTAGTATTGCAGCTGATGAGCAAAATAATGGGTAATTTTTGTATGAATCCATCACTTTAGACTGGAAGAAGCTCTGTTTCACTCTTGATGTTTTTGGTGTATCTTGATCATATCTCACATCTACCGTCTTCAGGTCCATGAGAAGGATGTGATCGGCATCGCCCACCACCCCCACCAGAACCTCATCTCTACGTACAGTGAGGACGGTCTGCTGAAGCTCTGGAAACCTTAGAAAAAAAACCTCAGGAGAGAAGAGACTGATGCTCTCCTCAGTCCAGACATGGCTCCGCCCACTTTGATTTATTTAACCTTCTGCAGCCCTAATGAATCCTTCTCAGAATCAGGTGGCCTTCAGAGGTTTAAATTCCTGGGAGCAAAGTTGGTTTTTCACAGTAGTGACTAAAAATGCAAAGACTGAGCAGGAATTTGAGAAGTTTTTGTATCATTTAAAAATCTACATGTGAATGTTGACAGCTTATGACAGTTTGAGGTGTTTGCACAGCAGAGTCTTATTTAACGCAGCTTCTTAGGTTTGTTGCATATTTTTTTACAAATAAAGTTTCCATTCGTGTGTCTCAGAAAGCAGTTTGATAAACAGTGATGGTATTTAATAATTTGTAGGACACCCAGCTGTTGTTGTTTTCAGTGACAGTTTTTCCAACAAATTTATTAAAAATGCAAAGAAAACTTCATTATACAGATTCTCAAAAGTGTACTTCACGAAATCCTCAAGGAAAGCTTTCTGCACATCTCCACATGCTGGTCAATAAATACGATTCTGCTGTTGAACACGCGAGCATGTCCCAACTTTGATTTCAGAGCGCTTCAGTGGGAGGATAGAGGTCCGAGGTGAGAGTGCGGATACTTGAGACGACTCGTTTTAAAAGTTTGTTTTTGTAAATATGCTTTTGTTTTTCAGTAAGATCTGGTTGAATAGTTCATGGCTGCATGTTGGTTCCTCTCATTTAGCGTGAAAATGTGTAAGGTGAAGAACATGTTACCCAGAATAATTCCGCAAATGTCGATCTTGGACGGAAAACTGCGTTTTTGTTCAGCGATCCATAAAATGTCACTCATTTAGTTATTATTTGGAGAAAGGGGTTTAATGTGTCAAGTGTTTTTGTTTTTTGTTTTTTTTAAATATCCTTCATTTATATGAATTTGCTATCTGGATGCACACGTCCTGTGTAACGCCGTCTGTCTGTGCCATTAAAGCTGTTTAACCAGAGCAGTGAAACGTGACGTCTGTACAGAAGAAATCCACTCCGGTGCTTTTGAGTCATTCGACTGTGAGGGACTAGGCAGCCAAGGCAAAGAGGACACTGGAAACAATGTCGTCAAAATGGGTTTCTTTATTTTAACCCTGAAGTTCAAAAGACAAAATTCAAAAATATAATTATTTAGGTCAAGTTAACTAATCAAAAAGTAACTTCTAAAATCTTAAAGTGGACACAACTCTCAAACAGAGCCAATTACAAAGACACAAGAGGGTAGCTTTTCTAGTGGTTTGACCAAAACTATTTACACACAATGGGGGGGAAACAAAAACACTAAGGACAGAATAACAAAATAAGCAAAAACACCCGTTTCTGATAAGCACATGGTTGGTCCTGCCGAGCAGTTCTCAAAGTCCTCAGCCACGCCTTTTGCCCAGACAGGAAACAGCCGCCGCCCCAAACCAGGTAACTCAAAGAACGAAAAACGGAGTTAATATGACAGAAATCGTTTTTAGAAAAACCACACAATGCTACTATGTGCGCGCTTCATATTATCAGTGTTAGGTTTAAGTAAAAACGATTAATAAATTACATTACTGAGATAACAAATCAAACTAATAAAGTGAACAAATGGACTTGATCTACCCATGTGTGGATGACGCCATCACCTTGCTTGATGATAAACCAGAAAGGATGCAGTGCAAGGTACCATCTTGTGATCCTTCTGTTCTTATCTTTCATCTTCATCCATTGACTGAAGTGCACTGTGACCTGTCTCCAGGGGGAATTCTCTTCCAAGAAGGTAATACCTGAAGGAATCAAGGGCCACCTTGATGGCAAGGGCTTCTTTTTCCACTTTTGAATACCAAACCTCTCTTGGGAACAGCTTTCGGCTGATGTAAGCAACAGGATGACGTTCTCCTTCCAAACCTTGAAGTAACACTGCTCCCAGACCCCTATGAGATGCATCCGTTTGAAGGGATATGGGTTAATTAAAGTCTGGACTGTACAAAACTGGTTCGCTACTATGCTAATTAAAGAAATCATTCACATTTTAATAGTTAAAAAAATGTCACCACACATCTGAAGTTTTAAAAGGCAGCTCGGTCTGCATTTCATATCCTGCCTCTCTGAGTGCTGGAAGAAACCTCCGCTGTGTATAATCCCTGAATAAACTAGTGCATGGCTGTCGGTAGAGCAGCTCTGCAGAGCGGAGAGGAGCGGCCAATCAGAATATTGATCCCTAGGGGAAATTATGTGTCGGTCGTGAACGAGCCGACTCTTTGAAGTGAACGACGGGAGTCGAGCACAACGTGCATCTTTTTATTTTGCATATTTTAATTTATATTTTATTGCGTTGTTTTTGCAGTGTTTTGTGTTGTTTCACTTTAAATTTGTTTAAAAGGACAAAGCTGAAAACTTAAACCATTTGCAATTCACCTTAACTATTTATGTATTTTAGGATTTATTTTTTACATTTTATGTGCAATAAATACATAAAACTATATATAACTATATATATATTTATATAATTAACATATATAAACAAAAAAACACGTTTTTTACATTATTATTTCATTTTGTGCAAAATTTTATATTGTTGTTGATAATAAATTAATTAAAGCCACAAAACAACCAGAAGAGCCGGGTCTTTTTAGTGAGCCGAGCAGAGAGAGAGGGAATTCCCATCACTACACTCAGTCAGCGAGGTAAGGAAGGTTTGTAAATCCTTCAAAATAAAAGCAAAAATCAAACGTAAAGGGAAGTATAATGTGCCTCTACTCTGATTATTGTCACCAGAATTACAAGGAAAGTCAAAGAAATTTCAGAGGATTATAAAACAATAGTTCATCCTAAAGATGCTGGCGCTTTTTATAGTTTCCTATAATGGCAGCATGTAAAATAGATGTGGTGGTTTCTTCTTGTTACAAGAATGAGCATGTCCTAAATCTGTAAAAGCTCTTACGTTACTTATTTGTCTTCCTGTGTCTTCATTCATTCACATTGCACTCGTTCAGCGCAAGCTATTACTTTTCTCAAGAAAGTAGTATTCCACACAAACTAAGGCTAGATTTCTTTAATTTTTCTGCCAAAAATCAATATTAATATTTTTTTAATAAGAACACCAGCATGTCTTTATCATTTAGAGGAATTATTGACAGTTGTAGGTGGTAACTAGCATTTTTTAAGCTTTTTGAAGTCTTATTTAATTTTTCCAAAAGCATAATCCTAAGGTTTATTTTTTTAGCCTCTATATACAACAGGAAGTTGTTTGCATTGCTGTGGACTTGATGTTGCAGAGCAGCCGTTCACAGAGATTGAATGAGAAGTTAGTGTTCGAGGGTTTTCTGCAGGGGAGAGTTGCTATGGCAGGATTTCTGCTCATCACTGTGCTTTTCTATGTGAGCTGTGGCTCATTTGTTGCTGTTATAAGCAGACCTGCAGATGGCACAACCACAGCGAGAGCCACTGTGGCTTTAAACACTTCAATCGAGAGCCTTTTTTCTGCAGGGAAACCCAATACCACTGAGGTTCCCACCACAGGATTCACAACCAGGTATCGTAAGTCAATAAGCAAACCCACCACAGCTCCAGGACATCGGAGTGAAGCTGCGGGTAAAAAAACACAAAAAGAAGAAGAAGGTCCTCCAGAATTGGGTGAGTGGACACAAACTGGTATTTATTTCCTTTTTTTCATTTTTCTTTAATGCTGTTTAATCTCAAATTGATGTCAAATTGTTAAGTTCAAAGGGTTCTCCTTCATGGAAAAGCTTACATGAGGGCAAATGAACTCCACTGATTGTCCTTTGGTTTTTCACGTCTCATTACTTTTCCCATAAGCAAAAACAGCCTTTGTTGTAAAACAGTTTCAGTGTAAATGCATCATGATGACAGTGAAAGAGAACAAAGCAGCCAAAACTTTAAATCCAATGTAAATTCTGCTTTGAAAGTTAGACGCAACAAACTGTCTGCCTACTCTGATCATGGTCGCATTAATCACTGATGAAGCGACGGACTTTCAACAACAACTTGAAGCCACAGTGGACCCCAAATATTTCTAGATTCTCAGAGTGTAAAAGAACTGTGTTAGTGTTTTCATATCTGCGGTCGGACAGTCATTGTCCGAGGACTGGGGGAGGTTGTTCCACATTCTGCAGAGGGTGCAGTGAAACATTTTAGCCGTGTGTTTCCTGCTGATGAAAACCAGATGGGCTGTTAGATGATGGCTGAGAGCAGAAAAAAGAAGGCAACTCTTCTTAAAACCGGTCATATGTAATGTTGTTAATGCAGGAATATTCCAGTGCACAGCGGACAACTGTATACCCAGAGCGTCTACCGCAGCATTTACATGGATGCAAGAGTCATGTGTCCCTCAAAAATAAAAATGTATATTATTTTTATCACATCAAATAATGCACAGCATCAAGAAACAGCTGGCAGGACTAGTTCCAGTTTCTGTGTTAAAATAAGCATGCCGATTTATATTTAATGGAAATATATGAGAGTTATATCAGAAGCATCATCTAGCTCTCTGCAAGAGATTAAACAATATTGCCATTTTCCTAGAAAGCAAAGCTCCACGGTAATCTGTCCTGTCTTATATATTGCATGTTGATGTTGTATGAGAATGTATGCATGTTCCGTTGTGCATGAAATGGTTTGTTTTTTTATAGCAAAGAGCTCCACCAGAAGCATTAAGGTAGCAAAGAAGCCCAAAACGGTCCTGAAGAAACCCAAAGTCATCGACAAGAAGCCAAATGCTGCTGAAAGAACAAAACCCCAGGTCAAAAAAAGAGTGAGCCAATCAGTGGCCACAGAAACAGCCCCACGTATGTATCGGGGGTTAGCCCCAGAGTATACAGTATGCCCATCAGACATCAGTCACATGTTAGCAGCAAACAGGTTTGGTTGTTTTTTCCTGCTTGGAAGTGGTGCGTTTACTGTCAGGACAATTCAGCTTGTGTCCAGTAAATGCATCGGGGTAAAAAAAAAAAAAAACATGAAGCTAACAGGGAAATTTACCTATCAGCTCACACTCATGCCAGACAGCAAGAAAAAAACAAACTATTTCCTAAATTAGCTCAAATAAGAGGCATTTATGGGTTTAATATTGTGACATTCAAACTCAAGGCAGTGCTGAATGGAGGCATACTGTATATGTAAAAACTTATAGTCTAAATCAGTCTACTGCTGTGTGTTACACTCGTTCAGTGCAAACTCAAACTCACCTCAAACTAAAGCCTGGCAGCAGCTTCCATCCACCTGCAGCTACATTGAAAAACACAAGTAATCATGATACGAATGCAAAATTGATTCATCGAAGAAAAAAGACTGCTTCTGCCAGTCTTCTTGATTTACAGTGTGAACATGATAAGAGATCATGTATTGTACCATATACAATAAGTTTCCGCCTCCTTCCATCAGTTTAAAGAGTTTTATTATCTTCCTCTAGCTTCCTTTTACTCTTAGAGTCTCTTGATTTTTGTCCCTCTTGTGTGATTGAGCTGAACTTAGTCCCTGTACGCACATCACAGTATAGAAGTGTTTTGAAGTTACTAGTGTGATTTTGAACAGTCTGGTTTCTGCCGTGTGCACATTCCCCTGTAATATGTATATACAGTACATATCTCATATTTGTGTACTGGACCGGAAATCGTGCCAGCTGAGTAAGCGTGTGTGTATAGTGCATCTGTCTGCATAATCTGTGTGTACAGAGGGAATGATCGAAGGTTAGCTCAGTGGAGGCTGAAATAGAAATAAATGCTTAGTAGGCAAGCTGTCATGTGGTGTCAGATCAGAGCCGATGCTCATTAAAATCCACGCAGGCCTGTCAGACAGGGCTGGGGTGAGATTAGCATTGAGTGATATGACGGAAAATGTTACATGTCAAACTTAAAATAATCCCTCCTCCTGGTTGATAGCGGAGGTGTTTTTGTGCCTTCAATCATTGGCAGCATGATGCACAAGTTAACATGAGTGTGACTTGACTTGAACTTTAGAACAACAGGAAGCAGCAAAGAGCGAGTCTGTGAAAAATGGGAAACCAGCACAGAGGTCAGATTCAGGGTCAGGAGAACATCTTCTATGGCTTCGTTAATTTTAAATGAAAGATGAAACCTCTAGTGCTGGAGAACGATGAAAGAGGAACAATAATGCTCTTCTACCTCCAGAAAAATTCCTCGTGAAATTTATTTACACAGTTAATCGGCCGAGTTGTGGTTTCCTTTAATGTAGTCAAAGCTGAGCGTAATCCGAGCATCGTTGTGAGTTTGCCAGCTGTCATTGGCTCAGCTTCAGGAGTTTGAGAATTAATTTTGGTTTGGCAGGACTCCTGTGGTCAACGGCAACAAAGACACATTTTGACTTAAAAGCAACTCCAAAGAGATCCTACAGGAGTGCAAGGCAAAAGGGGGAAAAGGTCTTTACAGGAAATGCCACCAACATTTAGCATTTATGCCGTTTCTAGATTCTGGCCCAACACTTTTTTAGCAGCTAATAAAGCTTCCTAAGAGGAGGCGTTTTGAACCGAGCTGAACCCGGCAGACAATGAGAGTCTGTCCGAGGACTCACTGCGGCTGCAGAGCCCGCGAACAGGTTTACAGAAACCTCACTTCTTCGGCTTTTTTATGTTTTTCTACCTGCCGTCTCTGGCTTAATTTGTAAGCCCATCAAGGATGAAGAGATATGAACAAGTAAAAGTCTAGAGGGGTTCAGGTTTGCCCACTAAGAGCTCAACAGTAATGATGAGCATTCCAAACTCTCCATACAAGTCAGTCTTGTATGGAAGCGTCTGCCTTTTTATTTAATCTGCTAAAAACAGCATTTTGTCAGCTTTTTATTCACAGAAATGTGTGTGCATATGTTCAGTAAAATATGTACAAGGCAAGGTTATATTTGCATAAATGCAATGCATGCATGCTTCTGAATATTTTATAAAATTACATATTAATACAGAGCATCGAACCGCGCTGAGTTACAATTTCCTGGTAGTAGTTTGAATTGAACATTTGTATTTTAAAATAATCTCACAAACTTCAGTGTAAATAAAAAATAAACCTTTTTTTTCCAACAGTGCGTTCTGGCTGATGGCACCAAATAATCAGAAACTTACAGTTAATAACGTTCTAAAACAAACCAGACTAATACCTGTCGAACTGTGGCTCACACTTACTTTGGCCCCTTCTCCTATAATTGCATTCATAAAAGCAAAATGACTGATGAAGCCCTGCTGGTTGTTTCAGAATGTCCTCCACTGGGTCTCGAGTCAATGAAGGTCAAAGACGCACAGCTGAGGGCTTCGTCCTACAAGCGCCGAGGCCTGGGCCCACACCGGGGTCGACTCAACATCCAGGTGACTGCACAGACTTTAAAAAAAGATCTATCGCTGCACTTCAGGCTGTACTTGCAGAAGCATCATAAATACTGTGCATTCCACATGGCAGTCTGGAGCAGAGGATGGAGATATCTATGACGGGGCCTGGTGTGCTCAGCACAGAGATGAGAAGCAGTGGCTGGAGGTCGACGCTCGACGGCTGACTCGCTTCACTGGTGTCATCCTGCAGGGGCGCAACTCCATCTGGAGGTCAGTGCTGGTGGGTTAGAGATCGCTAAGCCTGCTGGGAAACTGGTCTCGGGGCAGAATGGAAGTATTATTATTAATATTATTATTATTAAGTTAAAGATAATGTTCCAAAGTCTGCCTTCTGGGAGATGTTACTCCCAAGACCCATAAAACAGACTTTGCTCTGTCTTCACATTGTGCTCTTTTTCTGAAACCTGGTACTGTCTTGATTAAATTAAAAAGCGTGCGTCATCTCACATGTGCCATATTTACAACCCAGATGTGTGTTGTTTTTTCACAAACAGCTGGGACGTTGTGCACACCTACAAGGTGCAGTTCAGTAATGACACGCTGGTCTGGAAGCCGTGTATGAACGGGACTGAAGAGGCTGTGAGTGAACATGCTCTGATCTTCCCCCTACTCTGTGTATACGTTTCATTACTAAGATGCTTATAAAACGAGTCACGAGGCCGTTCTTTGTCTTGGGTTTATCTGCTAAAGGTAACGGCTCGGCCTTTTAAGAATACAGCTTAAAATAATACAAGCAAACTGATTTATTACTTGACTTTTTTCTTGTACCGGTATTTGTAAAATAATTTTGCGTACAGAAGCTTAAACCCACTTCAAGGAAGAAAAAAGGAAAAGCCATTAGGGTTTAATTTAGCCGCAAGCTGTTACCATCATTCCAACAAAGTCGTGTAAAGGAAAGTTTGGTCCGTAGTGTTCATGCAGCACATTTAAAGATTATATGCTATTTCATTTTTACAGCATGAGGGCAAAGTTTGTCTTCGCAGTGATGTTCGGTTATTGAAAACGCCAAAACCGGTTTAACTGTGCAGATTTGTTGGGGTTTATTTTTTTCGCCTGCTCTGTCTGGCATGTATGACTCAGCCGCAACTGGGCCAGATGTGCCTTTTTTTGAACAGGGCTTTTGAATTCAGGTGGTGAAAACCAATGAAAATAAGAATCAGAGGAGATCAAAATATGACAAGCGTGCAGAAACTGAAGTTAACATTCGTGGCTTGCAGTGAAAGAGCAGTGAGCGGTTCCTCAGTCATGAAACTATTTTTGTACTATAATGCAACTTTTGTTTTTTTGTTTTTTTTTTTACATAAATACAGTGGATAAAGTGGATAAATACAGTTTTAAGATAAGACTTAACTGATCCCATCACGGGGAAATTTGGGCGTTACCTCAGCTCAGGTACAGATACCAGAAGAAAAATACAAATCTCAAACAAGTGACCAAAAAAATAGTATTTGTATTTTAAGTCACTAAACTACACGTGTCTTTGTGTCGCAGATATTTGAAGGAAACCAAGATGCAGAGACACCCGTCCTCGCCCTCTTCAGCACTTCCACAGTGGCACGCTATATCCGGATCAACCCACAGACCTGGTACCAGAATGGGACCAAGGGGGACATCTGCCTGAGAGCTGAGGTGTTGGGCTGTGCACTCCCAGGTACAAGAAGCTACTGGCTGGAAGTAGTTTTTTTTTTTTTTACATACATATAGAAATATGTATTTGGTTAAAGAGACACATGTTTCCCATTTTACAGATCCAAATAGTATCTATCCATGGCAGAGCGAGCCCACAGAGTCCAAAGACAAGCTGGACTTCAGACACCACAACTATAGTGAGATGAGAAAGGTGCTGGATTTATATCCTGAACATTTTTGTGTGTGTGTGTGTGTGCGTGCGTGTGTGTGTGAGTGTTTGGAAGGGGGGTGGGTGCTTTGCTTGGTCTGACCAAAAGCAAATATACAGAGGTTTCATTCCCTGGAAGCAGCGTCCTCACTGTGCTGCCACTACGAGCTGTTTGAATGTGATGGTCAGAAAACAAACAACCAAAGCAAACACAGGTCCGCCTTCCCCAAACACACCCAGAGGTCTGACACGGCTGATTTATGGGATATAGACGCATGGACTCTTATAGTCCTCTTCAGTGATAGGTCTAGATGGCACAAGGAAACTTCTAACTTATTTCTTGTGTGTTATGCATTCTTTGACATTTTGTTGGGGTTTTTTTAAATAATTTTCTAAACAGCGGTGTTGGATAAATACATCAGAAGACACTCAGACTAAATGAGAAACCTTCAGATAATTATTTTCTATTGGTCCATTTGTAAAACGGTTTACCTCACATTTGTTACCTATTATTTGTTCCCCACTAAGACGGGCTGAAATTATGTCTCGAATTTTGTCTGGACATCATCTAAGCTTAGCACACTTCCAATGAGGCTACAAAACAGTTGCCCTTTGAAATACTTGTCAGTGTCAGTGAAACACGTTTCGTTGTTTTCCCAGCTGATGAAGTCGGTGCATGACGCGTGCCCTGACATCACCCGCATCTACAGCATTGGGAAGAGCTACACGGGGCTGAAGCTCTACGTCATGGAGATCTCCGACAATCCAGGAAAACACGAGCTGGGTGAGACGCACGGAGAAAAGTGACAGCTGCAGGAGGGGGAAGCTTAAAAGCTTGTCAGTGAAACCATTAGTTCATTGATCACAAATCAAAGATTATTCCAGAGGTAGAGCGACAATCTTACTAGTTAGAAGGTTAGTGGTTCGATCCCTGGCTCCTGTAGTCTGGATATCAGAGTATCCTTGTGCAAAGGAAAAAAGTGGAGGACCTTTCTATTAGAAATGTGAAGCTGAACTTCGCAATTCTAATAGAAACACGGCTGCAATCATAATTTACTCATTGAGAGCTTGGAACACTGTAGGAGTCGGGGCTTTGGCTCTCAGCTGGTTGAAATCTTATCTTAAACTCAGAGCCTGGAAACGGGAGCCTTTTCTTTTCTTTTCTTTTCTTTGTGCACACTCCATCCATGTAATCTAGACAGACACTGTTTCATAAGAAAGCCCTAATCTAAAGCTTTAACTAAACCTTCTCCCCTAATGAGACAGTAATCTAAGAGGTCAGAGGGTCAGCTGGTCCTGTGTCTTTCAGCCCTTCTTCAGATACAG
>VUQR01005265.1:11785-27934 GCA_015108515.1 Hemichromis elongatus
TTTTTTTCCTCCTCCTTCTTTTTTTTTTTTTTTTTCATTCATTCCTTTAAGCACCATCCTTTTCACTTATTATCAGTTTGCTAAATGCTTCCAGTTAATTTTTACACTTTCCTCAGTATGAAATAAACTATTTTTCAGTATACATAGAGCTTGCTGAATCTCTCCATTAGCCATTTTAAAGCTGCAATTGCTAAAGAAAAAAAAAATCTCTATGTTTTCATGTCTGAAAACAGTGTATGGCACACAGGATAATGTGTTTGTCTGACATCTCTATCCATCAGACAGCACTGTATCAGTGTTTCTCTCTCTGTTCCTGTGCCCAGGCAAACAGTTGGCTGGGCCGATTCCCTTGGCATCGGAAAGCCGTAATGCCACCCGCTGACGTTTAACACATTACCACTCACAAATCACAAAATCCAAGCAGTTCTATTATTACGAAATGTACATCATATAATATCTCTTACTATTTTCAGATAAAGTTCAAAATTTCTGGTGTTACGGATATGCAATATATATATTTATTCTCTGCAGTAATCACAACAAAATAATGTTACAAAGGGAGAACAAATGTAGACATCCTTTCATTAAATCCCATTTTCAGTGCATTTCATGTTTTTCTAACGGTCCTTCTTTCATCACAGTCATTTTCGTCTCTTTTGCTGAATGTTACACTCACACAGACTGTAGCAGTAGTCCAGCCAAGAGACCTTATATTATCTTTGTCCTCATCTCTCCCTCATTCTTTCACAATGGTGAAAATGTCCTGCGTTTTAACGGCTGGTACGAGGGATAGAGGGCTTCTGTTCAGTCTTTACCTCATAGCTCATCTCTACACACATGCATACACAGCGCACACAAACACTCAGAGTGTGCACAAGCTGGCACCCACAGTGACATATGTTTCCCACTGACACGTAGACTCTCCTCTGTGTGAAGTAGCTGCAGGTGATAATAAGTGAGCTCTCCATCCCCCCCCCCCACGTGCTGGCCTATCTATTCTTGCTGTCCAGTGGGCCAGAGGGCGTGATACAGTCAGATCGAGATCCATATCTCAGAACAAGCCCCAGTAGCTCTGGTTTTGGAGTCAGGGGAAAAGAGGAAGGCAGGATTCTCCGTGTGGCTGTAGTTTTTTGTATGAGCTCTTTTCATCTTTTAAACGACTTCAAAGGAACACGACTGCATTTAATGAGGCTTTAGTGAACAAGTGAAATTTTCCAAACACGTCATTCAGTTTAGGTTCTTGAAACCTTCCTTTCAGGCAGCTCTGTCTTTTAATTAATTCAGTTCAGTATAATAATCGACTTGGGGTGAGGGGGGGTGGTGGGGGGGGATAAACTTCTTTTTGAGATAATTCATCACAATGAACATATTCATGACTAGTTTTATTTTTGTACAAAGGCTCATCGTTGTTGCGTGGTAACAGGAAACTTCAGTCACTTGCTGAACAGAATCCCGTTCATAAGCTTAGTTACAGAAGCTGGAAGACGAAATGGACAACAATAGGATTTTCTAATTTTAGTTTTGTGCTTTCAAGTCAGGTTTTTTGCCACTTGTGCCAGTGTAGTAAGTGCAGCTACAACAGCTGCAGTAAGAATAATAAACAATAAATGTCCATCTCTGTCCACATGTGCAGAACCGTGACATATGTATCAGATAGGTGGAATCCTAATCTTTATCTCCACATTTTCATAGCTCTTTCTGATATCCTATATCAAGTTTTACTTCCACAATTTCGTTTTTCCCTTTGAGAAAACAGAACCAGCATCATCTACTGTTCGTCCCCTTGATTACTCCACTTTTTTCACATTCAGTCTTTCCATCCATACTTCCAGCTCCTCTCGTTTCTCCATCTCTTCGTTTTTTGCTCCCTCTTCTATCACTTCCTCAGATGCTTCATCTAGATCCATCTCTCCATAGACATTCTGCCACCACTGTGCCCGCTGCAGCCCTCCCAGAGTGATCCCGTTAGAAGGCTAATGCTCTGAAAAATGACAGCGAACCGGCACTTTTACCGCCATCACCACCGCCTGCCGCCAACAGCCCTGTTGCCTGGCAACTCCCCAGACAGCTTTTCTCCAAAAGGCGAGAGCTCCTGTCTGCTCTGCTGCGATAGAGAGCCAAGCCTAATAAGCATTATATCTCATTTTGTCTTATCATTTAGTTGTTAGTGACACAAGTTTGCTCGGAGCCGCGACTATGCGAAGAGCGCCGATGCAGAATGTAGTGAATGAATAAAATGATTTGCAAGAAGTGTGACTTCCTGGAGCATTGTTGTTGGAATAAGAGGCTGCTCAGCCAAAAACACAAATACACAAGAATGACAAAGATGCCGACGATGAAGTAAAGCTGTTCAGCAGAAAAGCTCTCAAGAGGTCTAAGCACGCTGACAACATAGATCAAACAAAACAACATTTAGGATCGTTTTTGTCTATTCAAGCTCATCTCTGAATCCTTGAGATCTTTACACTGAGCACAGGTACGACCAATACACCAAGTATGACAAATTACAGTGAAAATCAGGAAACTAAGATGCTAGCACTCTGTCTTCGGAGATTCTAGCATTTGTGCGTATTTAAATGTGCACTGCAACTTTATCACTGAAGCAGTTAATACAAGAGATACATAGAACGTATGCTAAGAGGCATTAATGGAGATGCTCCATAATTCAGCTGCTGATTTGTACAAGTATAATAACACCATAAATGCTGAGGAGTTAGACAGTAAATGCTGTGAAATTACATCATACATCGCCTGTTATGTCGCGTTATCAAATTAAAATAATGTCTTAATCGATCTCAACAACTTGTCAGCGGTCTTTTGTAAAACAGAATGTAACATCGCTGACTTTATCTGCTGGTGAAAGCAATCAGCATTTGTCTTTCAGCCATGGGCGCCCGTTATATAAATGTCTCAAGGCTTAGTCTTTACAGGCTGTTTACTGCTTGTGGATATTTGACATCAGAAGAACAAGGAGAAGGAGTGGAAAGTTAGATCAAAGGAAACTGATTGTTAGTTTTTTCACAGGCTTCATCAGATCTTTTAAAACATACTTTGCTGCTCTTCTTCTCCTGTTAGTAAAGCCCCGTATAGGTCTGACAGTACATAATTGCAAAGGTAGGTCATCAAATTGGTGAAAGTGCTCTGTGTTCTGTAAAAAAAAAAGAGTAAAAAATGTATTTCACTTAAGCCCTGTTTGTATCACATATACGTTAGAGAAAAATACTCTCCTCCTCTCCAAGGAGGTTGCAGATTGCTTGTTTTCATTGTTTAAAAATCGCATTACTTCCCGTGACCAGAGATGAAACCAGTAACCTGCTACTGCCCTGAGACTTGGCCAAACTAGGACATCTCATGCATAAGGCATGCACGCATATTCTCATGCTCAAAGCATTACTAAGCTAAAAATAAAATGAAAGTAGAAGCTCCCTTTAGCTGCACGATGAAAATCTTAGGATCCCTTTTCTGTACTGTGTCAACTAATTGTGGTTCCATGTTGAAAAAAAGAGGGGAAAAAAAGCCCTTCTGTGCGTCATCTCCTGTCCCACTTTCTCGGGTTTCTACATCTGATGGCTTTTAAAGCAGAAACCCCGTTCCATCAGTCTCACTTAAAGCTAACAAGAATCCAAAACTCAAGTCCCAGAATATTCTCAGACGTGAACCACGCGGCTGCCACAGAAACTCTCAGATGGGGTTACGGGAGTGCTTTGACAAAGTGTGTGAACTCCCTGCCACTGAAGTGATCCTCAGTCTTCAGCATGTTTCTGCTTTGCGACATCAGAAGTTTTGAAGATTGTGGAGAAGTTGTTGTGGGGGGTGGGAACGGCTCTGTCTGTTATTTTACTTTTTTTTTTACAAACCGTCTGCGATGTTTAACTAACTGCATATGTAATCCTGTGCAGAGCTGAGCATTTGAAAGAAAAGAGCAGTGAAGGGAGGCTGAGTAGGGAACACTTTGGAAGTTGTATTTCTAAGATAGATGCTTGGGATGAAAAACTAGGAAACTGTACTATGATATAACTCACCAAGGATACCCAGAAATTATGTGTTATGGGCCCATTTTCTTTTCTTTTCTTTCTTGGGGGTGAGTCAGGGCACCTCTTTAAGCACCAATTTCCCATTTAAAGTCATCATCCTATAGAGAACCACTAATATAAATCCAACAAGGTCACGAAGGAAAGCCTGAATAGCTGTAATCTCCATTAATGTGAGCTGACTGGAGAATATTCATGTCAAAATGACAAGTGCATGAGGTATTTTTGGGGTGTGTACGTGTAGGTGTGAATTTATGAATGGTTGAGAGCGTTCACATGAGCTTAATAAAAAGTACAGTGTCATAGGTGTGAGGATGGAAACGAGGCTGTCTTTTCAGTGCATTTCTTTTCCTTTTATTGATTATAGACTTTGTTTTGTGAAAAATGTTATTTGGTTTGCTTATACACACATACGCTCACACACCATCTGCTGAGACATTAGATGTGTCTTATTGCGAATACTAAACATGCACACGCCTGGAGAGCATTATGGCATTATGCCCGGCCTCGCCCCAGGTGTCTCACAGTTGATATATTAGAGTGGCCTCAGATGAGTCCACGCAGGCCAAGCTAATGCTCTTATTAAAGGCTTTTCAAAGGTAGAGAGAGTGAAGAAGGGAAAAGGGGAGGTGACATGTTTTAGCGTATTAATATCCACCACAGGTGCTAATTTGCTCTGCAAGTCACTCGTGTCATGAGCTGTGGCGAAAAGCAAGTGGAAGTGAAGAGAAAGGAAGGAACGGAGAGACGACGGCAGGATTAAGAGATAGCGTGACGGAGACTGAGTGAGAAACAAGAAGGAAAGGAGGAGGTGTAAATCACATTAATGAATAAGCTTCATTAGTTGTGCCCATTAGCATCCTAAGCACAGATTAATTTAACTTTAGCTGACTTTGGAGAGGCCCAGTGGTCGTGATGAGGAAACAGTTTGATTTTACACCTGGATAGCTGATCACAGATGCCCTGCGTTTGCAGGAGCACTGGAAAGTTTGTATTTCCTTTGTGAAATAACCTGCAAAGAGAAAACTAATGTGAGAACAGCTGAAAGGCTCACTGAGGGCTTTGTTTATTTAGAGCTCATTTGGAGTGTTTCTCTGTTGGTTTTATCATTTCTTTCAGTGACAGTGTCTGTCAGTGTGGATAGCGAAGTGGGTGGCAATCCCCTCGCCGTCACAGTTAAATGTTGTCTTTCAACATGTCGGGTTAATGTTTCGAAGGAACCAAAACAGCAATCTTTTCCTTCTCATAACCAAGCGGTTTGGACACTAAACTTATCGCACAGCCAGGGAAAGCACGAGCAAAAGTAAACCTGCCTAACTTGAGCGTTGCTACAGCCAAAGGACACCTTGCGTGAATCTTTATAACACCTGCATCGTCTGGACGAACAGCAGTATTTGAAACTCTAGGATGAGAACTGTACTTTTGTGGGCGCTGTACTCAGTTCCTTTCTTGTCTGTTTGTTGTCTTGTCAACAGGCCGACCCCCAAGGCCGAGACATTGCCATCCGACCCTTCTTGGAGCACTGTGAGAACACCCACATGACCATTTGGCTGGGCATCGTCTATGCCTACAAGGGGCTGCTAATGGTGAGAAAACAACCTTTCATCAGATGTAAAGATATCTGCAGATGTCTCTGCTGATGTGGCTTGGAATGTCCTTAAGTGTTTTGCAATCGGTCTCTAATGTATACTTTATATTTACCCCCAAGTCTATGTAACACACTTTTAATCAGGAAAAACAAAGCAAAGGGCAGAAGGAACAAGAGTCCCTCTTCCACTTCGGACAGACATGCAACAGATGTTTGGGACAAAGACACAATTTTTGTAATTTTGCTTCTGTACGCCACCACACTGCATCGCTACTCAAACAATTAACATGTGATTGAAGTGCAGACTTTCAGCTTTAATTAGATATAGTTAGATTTTTTCCCTCAAAACTTTAGGTGAATATTTTGGAGGATCAGGAAGGATCCTCCTCTCCAATACAAAGACCTGGAACGAGGACAATCTTCAATAACACACGAGAAGCTTTGATTAAAAAAAACATGTTTACAGTTGCTGAAAATATAATACGTTCACTAATAAGTTTTAGGTTTTTTGTTTTTGTTTTGTTTTTTAAAGATAATGGCTTCCCCTTTTCCTGACTTTATACTTTAACAGTTTCAGAAAACTATGACAGATTTTTACATCTAATTTTTGAGAAACTGAATGAAACCACACAATTTACAATACGTCAAGCTACCTGTTTCATTTGCACTTGTATGAGTTTATGGCTTGACTGCCTCTTTTTCTAACTGCTACTTATTTAACACTTACAGACATTGAAGTACATTTCTGTTTGTTTGTTTTTTTGTTGTTGTTTTGGGGGGATTGAGTTACTGTAGACGAAATGTTTTTTCTCAGTGATTTCCTTTGAAAAATCTGTGTTAGCACACCTATCACTATATCCAAACTCTGAATGTGTAGTTGTTGCCACCAAAAGGGTGAGGCTGAGGGTAACTATGCAAACACAGTGAAACATTCATTCCAAATGGAAGCTTAAAGAAAAAGCTAACCTATAAAAATGAGTTTTCAGCAGTCATTTAAAACAAACCACAGATTCTGCTGATCTAATTCAGCTGAGCCAAAGTTTAAGAAAACCTCATCGGTCACCTCTAGCTTTAAAATAAGAGCATGGAACAGTTAAAACACCCTGATCGAATAATCGAAGAGGCCAACTGCTGGAATAAAGCCTCAGCAGGTCTGCTATATAACAAGCAGCCTGGCTATGAAGGGCTTTATTAGCTCTTAATTACATTTTAAAGGAGAATTCTGCGTTTTGGACCAGTTAAAAATTGTCTAGGGCTTGCTGACAGACCCATGTGAAAAGTGAGTTGCAATAATTGAGACTGGAGAAAATTAAAGCCTGTAATAAATGTTCCGCATTATTAGGTGTTAGTAAAAAAATTTGGCTCATCTTAAGCAGCCTGTAAGAAGAAAGAGTAGCCTGGCTAAAAATACTACCTAAAGTTTCCAAAAAAGAAAGATGGAAGGAATCAGAAGATCGCGGAGCAATGAGCCAGGGGATTTTCATGTAAAATAAAAAGACAGGAACAAAGAGTTTTAATGGTAAATAAAGTTAAAGGGATGATATTGACAGGAGCCGTCAGCTTTGTGAGGCAGCGAGGGGTACGGCACAACATCAAAATATTTATGGCTTGAGTCATCCCTGCTTTCACACGCATGCAAACTCATACCTGACATCCACATGCTCACACACCTCAGGTGCACTAAGCCTTCATGACTGCTCTATTAATTCTTCTGCTTGTCATTCCACAAACTCTGATTTAGACTCTGAATAAGCAGGCAGGCAGGCAGGCAGGCAGGCAAGCAGGCAGGCCATCTTACACAGCTCACTGTGAATTATTCAGCAGTCTGCTGCCGCTGCAACAAACAATTCACTCGCACATAAAATTTTCCAGACGTGAAACTAACTGCTGTCTCTTTAGATTATATCTCAGCCCTTTACCACGTCATCATTTAATGAAGTTTATTTTTGTCCGCTTCCAGCTAAGTGACATTAAATGTCTTTACAATCTCCACTCCATTAGTGTTTAGCATGAACAATCAGAAATAAATTAAGAATGAATAATTCTCCTGAAAGACTTGAGACAGAAATTTAAACAAGCAGGAAGAAAATGAGCGCTGCTTAAAAGTCGCTGACGGAGAAAGACAAGTCCAGACTTTCTATAACCAAAGTCTTTCATTTGTTCTGAGATCTTTGTGTGATCTCATCGTAAACATATCTCACGCTCTTCCTTTTCTCTTCTCTGACAGCTGTTTGGATGCTTTCTGGCGTGGGAGACCAGGAACGTGAGCATTCCCGCTCTGAACGATAGCAAATATATCGGAATGAGCGTGTACAACGTCGGCATCATGTGCATCATCGGCGCCGCGGTGTCTTTTCTGACCAGGGACCAGCCCAATGTCCAGTTCTGCATTGTAGCGCTGGTCATCATCTTTTGTAGCACCATCACGCTCTGTCTGGTCTTTGTTCCCAAGGTCAGTTTGTGTGTGTGAGCGTGGCTGAAAGACACTGCAAAGACACAAACTAGAGCTTTTAATTATCACTCAGCTAAGTCTTGAAAATGCAGCATAAACAGTTATGCGTTGATTTTTTTGATTTTTTTTTTGCACTTTTGCAATTTTATCCCAGAGTGCAGCTGTGACTAATGCCCATAACTCCACTTTCAGCTAATTACGATGAGAACAAACCCGGACGCAGCCACCCAGAACCGCAGATTAAAGTTCACACAGAACCAGAAGAAAGAAGACTCCAAGACCTCCACCTCAGTCACCAGCGTCAACCAAGCCAACACTTCTCGACTGGACGGCCTTCAGACTGACAACCACCGCCTCCGTATGAGGATAACAGAGGTCAGCCAGTTACAGCTTCTTTGTTTTCATCTTTTAACCATTCATCAGCTTTCAGACAGGACAGCGCTGCAGTGGGCACAAAGAGCCAAGTGCTATTACAAAAAGATTTTGGCATTTAGCATTTGCAGCAGTCAGTCACACCCAGACAAACCTGGTTAATTTTTAGCTGATAACCTTACAGTGTGTAAGCTAGGCTGTCTGTGGATAATGCAACCTTGGTGTGAAACAACAGTTAAGTGACGGGGTAGTATGTACTTACTTTAAGTGATCACCTGTAATATGCAATAAACTAACAGAAGATCTGTTTTTCTGGGTAAAAAGTTGGACAAAGAGCTGGAGGAAGTGACCATGCAGCTGCAGGACACGCCGGAGAAAACTCCCTACATTAAACAGAACCATTATTCGGATGCCAATAACATTCTCAGCATACGCAACTTCACAGATGGCAAAGGTGAGATACTGCTGTCATTTAGCCCTGGTCAACAACTGCCATACCGTTTTTATATCTGTCTGACAATTAACATTTGAGGTACATTGGAAATATTCTTACAAAGACAGGTAAATATTTCACTCACAGAACCATCTGTAGCAGGGGTGTCAAACCTGAAGCCAAGCAGCTAGAATCGTCCCTGAAAATATGAATGAGGTCATGTTTTTATTTTATTTTACAGCTTCTCCTACCAGTAACGACCTTTTACACAGCCATTCATACTACAGTAATGAGCTTTTGTTACTGTCAACTGTAGAAATATTTGTTTTTTTAACAATGTGTGCCCAAGTGAAATCAATGAATAAATAAAATAAGATGTTTTTTAAGAATTTACAAAAAATCTCTGCTTTATGTTTACAGCACAGTCAAGCAATGAGTTACCAGAACGTTTTCTGCAATTTTACACATTTTTATTTCGTACATTTTAAGCCCAAACAGTCAGGGTGACAGATTTTTTTTTTTTTAATTAAATTTTCTATGGCACTGTTTCTTAATCATATGGAAAAACTGAGGTGTGCTGAGATGAAACTGCGCCTCTTTTTCTTATATTGAGAAATCTCAGAGATTCACATTATTGAATGTAATTTACATTTCTGTGGTTTGTATCACAATTTCAGGGCTATCATAAAATCCTGAACTGGCTTCAGTTTCAGAGTAATCCTCACATACATTACCTAATACTAATACTTCACCACCATTACGGTGCATTTCCACATTCAGTGGTTTTAGTAAAGGATTTTACTTCTGCTTTCAGAGCAGCTGGATGAAGGAATATCTTTCTTTTTTTTCCCATTGCTGGAGCACCTGTCAGCAGGAGGGACACAGGAGCATCTGTGACGTCTGTAATGAGTCATGAGATTAGCTACAGCACCTCAGTACACGTATGCTCCACTGATGTTTGTCAAATTTAGCACATATTGTTGTCACACATCATTATCGCCCTGCTTTCAAACCCTGGCGTACACTTGATTTTATACCTAATTATTTCTTGTTTGGGGTGTTTTTTTTACTGTCTGTAAAACAAAGTCGAGAACCAGATAAGAGTAGAGAAAAGTTTGGGAGCAGGTGAGGTGAGTCATCACCGGGTGAGACTAGTGTATGGAAGCACGAAGAGTAAATCCTAATTTGCTGAAATATAGGGATGCATGTCCTATCAGTCTTTTCCAGCAGAGAGAGCTTCTGGCGTTTTACCCTCCAAACGTCTGCCTGTGCTTTTTAAACCGATGCATGCATGGCAGACATTATGAAGTCTGCTGCTTCAAATTGAATCAGTGAATCGTTACAGCCCAGCAGAGTCGCTTTGCATTAGGCACCATTTTAAGAGTCGTAGAGTGACGCTGATGTACAGCAGCCGGATCCAGCGTGTCTGCTGCACACGCCAGCACAAAGCTGCTCTCAGGGGTGTCTAATGGATCTGTCTGAGCTCGGGAAGGTAAAAGAGCACAACAGCTGCGCTCATTCTGCCAATTGGGAGCGGAGCGTGTTGGAATTGTTTGAGAAGTTCCTCATCTGTGAAAGTTCATAGTTACACAGTGAACTGATGGCTGTTAATGAGAAATGCGTGTAATGCTTCTTTTTGGGTGTTTTATGGTTTTCTCTGCCCCCTGCCTGCTGTGTTTGTGTACACCCTCCTGTCTGAAACTGGATGTAGTTTGGCTTGAAAATTACTTTAGGTCATTTGTTGATATTATATGATGGTGCCGAGGGTATAAGGATAGATTTTATATAGATATGTGATTGTGGCTGTTGACTATGGAGCTGTCAGGCAGGGGAAAAGGAGATTTCAAAGGAGATTAATGGATGTAGTGAAGGTGGTCAGGACAGAGGAGGATGTTATGGATGGCTCTGCCTATAGCAATTTTATTTATGTAGCACATTTCTTTGAAAACAGCGAAGTACAGCAAAACAAAGAAAATCAGCATCTATTAAGTGTCTCACCCTGTGTCAAAAAAAGTTTTGATTCTGTTTTTGAAAGCATTCAGAGATGTAGTTTCAAAGAATGACACACAAAAACAGAAAGATGGGGCCAAATGATCTGCTGTGGTGATCCCTAAATGGAGCACCTAGAAAAGGAAGAAGACTACTAGTGGTGGCGGGGATGAAGCAGGTGGAGACCTGGATAAGGATCTCTGGGGTGGAAACGGGGTGGAGGCAGGTCACACAAATGAGAGCCTGAAAGGCCGAATGGCAGAAGAGCACTGAGACTGAAAAACACTCAGGACAGAGGCTGATTGGTTCACAGAAAGTGGGCAACAAAAACGAATGGGCCAGCGTGATGATGACAGATTTAAGTTTGACAGTGATGTAAGGAATAGAGTATCAGCTTGAATGCAGGCAGATGAGTGAATACAGAGTGAATCTTCCTTACTGAGCTTATTTTAATTTGTCTATCTAAGCATGCGTGTTTTCAAAGGTCAAATCAATGGATGCCACACCGTAGTTCAATTCATAAAAAATGCATTATTTTACCTGTTGTTTTACACTCGCTGAGGAAAAAATCTGTCGAAAGTGGAGGCAGCAGCTGGCAGCTGACATAAGGTTCAGTCTAATGAAGTACAATTCAAATCGTGTGGGCTCATAAAACTGGGTCTGTTTTAAGACACAGCTTCTTCTAGTGCATCCTTGCTTATATCTACAAAGGAGCCCAATAAATTAGACATGCGAAAGAAGACATAGTTTATAAGAAACCTTTAAAAAATTAAAAGATGATCAAAGCATATGTGAAAATAGTTTCCTCTAAATGAGAAAATGTTTTTATGTTTGGTCTATAACGTATCATCGACTGGCTTGTTGAAAGAGAGAGCGCACTTAAGGTGCTGCTCACAAATGTCAGCCTGACACACATTCTGGCAATAAAATCACAGGTCGTTAAGCTTCCTTTAAAGATCATCAGCACATAAACTTTTCCCAGCTTCATTCTACTTATGCTTGACGGTCATCATCATCATCATCACCACCGCTGGCTTCTAACTGTAGTCATCAGTATTCATAAGAGAGCTGGTCTAAATGTATTGGGGGCCGTGAATGAGGGAAGAATGCTGTGTCAACAGCGATTACGCTCACTCACAAAGGGTGAGAAGCAACACTCCACCTCTCCCTCGCTCCGGCTGTCTTCATGAATATGTAGAAGCACGTGGCGATGCTGGAGAACACCAGGAGATGACAGTTAAGGTGTGGTTTTCTGACAGGTTGACAGTCATGGCCTGATTTTAGCCTGATAAGTTAAATGCTATTATGTATAGATTAATAGCACTGAAAGAAAGACAAAATCTTTTAGACTTTTTTTTTTCTACATGTGGATCATTTGCTACTTTTCAGGCTTGCTTTTAAATTATTTCTTCATTGAAACATTTCCTTACCTATGATAGGACGATACACAAGAAGTACAGATTCTTAGGGATTATTTTTTGCCTGCTTTACACATCAATTCAAGATCAATATATTGCTGTTTGAATCATTTCTGCTGAGGTTTAAAACATTAGATACACATTTTCTTTCTCTTCCAATCCCGTTGAAGAAAGACGGCAGCTCATGTGCTGCTGCTTAATGCAGCTGTGGTGTTTTTCTCCCCGTTGTAAAGAGAGAGCCTTAGATTACTGACATCAACAAACAGTAATGTTTTGGTGGCTGTGTGTTTGGTGGTAGAGCACTTAAGCCTCAGTCCTCAGGGCCAGTGGTTTGAATGCCGGCATCTTCAGCTGGTGACTCAGTCCACTTGTTCTGGTATGATATCACCCAGTCCCCACTTCTGAAATGAATCTGGTCCAGTTGTTAGTGTCCACTTTCAAAGTTTGAGCAAAACAGGTTTGTTTTTTGCATCTCTGCCCAAAACATAGTCTCAATTATATCACGTGTCTAGCATTGCAGGTAGGTGACAGAAATTTTTTGACTAATAACAGTTGGGCCAATTGAATATATTTTTTTAATATTATCATTATTATTTGTGACCAGAAGCCATTCACCTGCTCCTTTTGAAATCTAATAAAACTCATCTATAACACCGGTCTTCACATCAGATGCAAAGGCTGTCTCTTCGTAGTGAATGTTGATGTCAACACACTTGGTTTAACTTCTTAGTGTAAATGCAGTGTGTATGCTACAAGCGTGCACATCTGAGCTGACATAATTTTGCTAGGTGTGTGTTGACGGTGGTTAGCACTGTTGCCGCACAGCAAGAAGGTCCTGAGTTCAATTCCACCATCAGGTCGGGGCCTTTCTGTGTGGAGTTTGCATGTTCTCCCCGTGTTTGGGTGAGTGGGTTCTCACCGGGTACTCCGGCTTCCTCCCACAGTCCAAAGACATGCACTTTGTGGAGTGAATGTGAGTGCGAATGGTTGTTTGTCCTTGTGTGTTAGTCTTGCGACAGACTGGCAACCTGTCCAGGGTGTACCCCGCCTCTCGCCCTATGACAGCTGGGATAGGCTCCAGCACCCCCCCGCGACCCTGAAAAGGATAAGCGGAAGCGGATGGATGGATGGATGGATGGTGTGTTGACATACCACACATCTGCATTAGCTGATTTATTAGCATTTGTTGCTATTTTTTTGCAAGGTTGGAAAGCCCAATGTCGGGACTGAAGGCCAACACCGTATTTGAAATCTTGGCCATTTTAAACTTACAGCAACTGAGTAACAAAATATGACAGCCCAGGTGACAGTCTGCAATTTTCTTAAAGTTGTCTACACGTGTTTTCATGCAGATGGAGAGAAATCGATACTGAAGAACCACCTAGAGCAGAAACCACAGGCGCAGTGGGGCTCCATGGATCCTTCCAGAATAAACAGAGGTCCTCTCGAGGATATCAACTCGCCAGAACAGTGAGATCTCCCATTTCCTTAGCACCTCTACCCCTGTGTCTCTCCCCCTTTTTCCCTCTGTCTTGTCAGCTTTCTCATCAGACGACACGTCACATGTAGCGCAACCACCAGCAGCTCTCAGGCGGTTGCTCTGGCAACAGAGCTTTGTGAAAGCATGGACTGGCCCTCTACTTTTCTCTCCCACGCAACGCACATACCATCAACCACCAACATGCATATCACCTCACAGAGTGCAAGTGTATTCTCTAAGTATGCTGAACTTCCTGCAGCTTACTTACAGCCGGACACACAAAAACACACATGTACAGTTTGCATGCTCAGACATGCAAGTAATAGATTTGTTTTCTCAACTTGTAAAGGAAGATGAACTCTCAAAACATTCAAATGCAGATCTGCATTTACTTATTATTCATAAGGCAGCAAAGCTAAGGGATGTCGACTTCATCAATGGGGAGGGGGGGACACTTCATGCATCATTGAGAAGTTTCCCTCCCACACACGTTTAACCAAACCCAGGAGAAGAGCGCAGGATGTAGAGGGATGGATGGAAGTGGAGACAAGAGGCAAGGAGGGTACAATGCAGAGGAAAGGGCAGTTACAGAGAGAAGATGTTTAAAGAAGAAAAAAAAATATGTTTAGACAGAAAAGAAAGGCAGCGATAAGGAGGGGAGAAAGAAGAAGGTAGAGACTCACAGAGGCTTATATAACCACTGATTTACAGCTCGCATTGGAAGCAGCTCTGAAAATAGACAGGGAGGAGAACAGAAGTAAAGGAACACTTGGAGCTGTTCCCATGCCACATGAATGTTTGATCACATGGAGGGAAGATGAAGATGAAGGGAGAGAAAGAGAAGAGAAAGAAGAGACAAATATAAATAAGTTACAAAAGAGTTATGAATAGAGAGAGATCGAGCTGTATAAATATTTTGTGGCATGAAAAATGCAGCCGTGTGTTATTGTGAAGTGTAGCACCCGTGTCCTATATCATATTCCAAAAAATATCCCGAAATTCCTTCATGAGCTCTTGTGTTTTCATCACATAAAGTAGAACAGGTCAGAATAACTGAATAGGCCTGGGGACTATTAATATTTAAGTTTTCCTAATTAAGACATTTTACTACGTTTAATGCAGAACAAGCTCGAATCTCATTAGCCCCTCTTAATTTTTTACATAACCGGCATTCGGTTATGTAACTTTCTTGAAGACGGCTGGCAGTGGCAACGGCTCTGGCGAGGTAGGGTGCAAACTGTCACACCAGGCGGAAGCATGAAATGTTCTTTTTCGTCAGACGATCCCAGAAGCTACGGTGGAAGGAGGAACGGTGGATTAGGGGCTTAGTAAGGAGAAGAAGCTGGAGAGGAGGATGCTAAAGAATACACAGAAAACAATTAAAGAAATCACTGAAGGCTTGTAGGAAGTTGTACTGTGCCAGATGCCAGTCTTTTCTGTTCGCTGTGTTCCGTTTCTCACTGTAACTTGATATGTGTGAAAGTGTGTAGTGAACATTTTAATAGTAAACCGAGCAAGACCACTGCATATGCCACTTCCAGACTGTGACAAAATTGTTGTATTGACAGCACCATCCAGCTCATATGGCTATATTGCTAAAACAGAGCATTTTATTGAAGCCTTTCCAGGATCAGATCTGTCTGAGATAGCTCTATTGCTAAAATTAGTGAAAAATAAGATGCTTTATACTAGCTTTATGGCTAATGTGTTAATTGATTCGCAGGGGGAAAAATTGCTGAATTTAGCTCTGCGTATCCCATGTGATGCTCAGATAAATGATGCAAGAGGAATCACTAAAAGCAGATGAAGTTCACTGTCCAGGGCACAGCTGCGAACGCACATTTGAACTTACAAAGACACTAATTTGCAAATGACTAATACTGACTCAGAACTCTGGCAGGGGGTCAGCAAGAGTAAAAATGGGGTAAATGTCATGATTAGAAACATTTGAAAATTATCCTGCCCATCCAATGTGATCCAACGTCCTCATTTATTAACATCCGTCCTTATCCTGCACAGAAAGCGGCGTATGCAAAATTAGCATCAGATTTATGAAACGTATGTTCTTACCACTGTGGTTATGTTTATAAATCAGAATAATTCTGAACCAACGGGCTTGTGCGGTCTGCATACAATCCGATTATCGTCTTCGTACATATTTTTCTATATACAGAAATAGGTATACCTCCAGGAAAAAACGAGAAATTGGTGACGGCATTGCGAGACATTGCGAGAGAGAACCCTGCACTTCTGAGGCGAGACAGAAGCAGAAAGTCTGACTAAAGAAAATGAAACAGCTGTGTAGAAAGAAAAAAAAAGCACAGTTCTACAAAGAGTTTCCATGAGATTCCGAATAGCGTTTCCCCTGAGACACTCACTGTGGCTC
>VUQR01005265.1:27963-73371 GCA_015108515.1 Hemichromis elongatus
GGCTTCAAAGGTGACATGAAAACAGGCTAACAGATTACGAGAAAAAGAAGAAAATAGGTGGAGGACAAGGAGCGTGTGATCTGTCAGCCCGAAATGACAAATCACATGATTCTTCAGCATCCAGGGGATAATGCAAATTATACTGTAAGTAATGACATCCAGCAAGGGTAGAAGTCATTGTTAAAGAAAGATGGGATTATTGAAGAGAAACATGCTGGAATGTATTTGAATGAAAAAGTTTTTTCTTAATTGCTGTTTTGAGCATTTTGTGCCTTTTATAGTCTCTTGAAAAAAATGTAAATGATGACTGATAGGCACTAATAATAATAATAATAATAATAATAATAATAATAATAATAATAATAATAATAATAATCTTGTGTTAAAACACATACTGTGTGTGTTGCCCTTGATACTGAAATTAAAACATTTTAATTATTTTAATATTTCACTGTTTATTTGAGTGCAAGAAAAGTTTATTATGGTAACATTGCTTTTAAAGTTTATTCATGTAGATTTTTTGATGGGAACAAAAACAAATGGCACCTTCAAACTATCAAACCAATTCAAAGCATAAAAATGAAATTTGATTTTTGATTTGATGTTTTTCTGCTGTACCTGACATCCATCCAAGTATGGATTTTTTTTTATCTTTATCTGGAATTTCAGGGTATGTAGTGACACATCAGTGTCCAATGTAGTCATTTATGTGCAAGTATACCATCAACACTGAGCTACAGCTGTCCACTGTAGTGACCACTATGCGTGAAAGGGTTAAATCAGTTTGTGCCTTAAACCCAGCTTTGGTACAATGCAAATGCATTAGTAAATCTGGTCTGGCTGGTTAGTGATGCCAACCAGCTAGAAAACCAGTAATTTTTCTTCTTTCTTTCTTTTTTTTACGTTACTACATTTTTTTCCATAGCTGGGCTTTTTTTTTTTGTTAGATTTTTTTTATTTTGCTGCACAAAACCATGTTCTTTGTCTCATACTGACAATGTCGGTAACTGAAATTAAAAAAATGCAGTGCAAGACAGGTGAGCTCTGGTAAAATGAGAGTTTATGAACCAGGGGAACAGCACTCTTAAAATAAAATAAAACTAGTTAATACCATTTCGCTCCCAGACATCTTGACAATAATACTGATGCACTCGGGTTTCATCTGAAAAGAAAGAGCAGACTGCTGATGTAATCAGTTGTACACTATAATATAATACTTTAGTAAATGTGCTGTGATCACTGACATTGTTCCTTTCCTTCTCTCTCTGCAGCATACAGCGTCGACTGTCTTTGCAGCTGCCCATCCTCCATCATGCCTACTTACCCTCCATAGGAGGGGTAGATGCTAGCTGCACCAGCCCTAATGGCAGCCCTGGTTCGAGCCCAAGGCACAGACACATGCCCCCCTCCTACCGGGTAATGGTCTCTGGCCTGTGAGCTTCATTCACTCCCCCACCTGGCTCTTTGCAGAGGAGACATATGTGATTCTTTTTTTCTACAACAAATAGACTGATATCATCAGCGTATGTGCGTATTTTGTCTCGGATCAAGGAGGACAGGGAGAGAAGGGAGGGGGGGGAGGGGGGTTCACTCTTCATACCTCTTCACCTTGGTCTTCTTGTAAACTGATATCCTCAGTCAGGATGGGGTATGAGGAGACAGAGTGAGCACTGGATGACCCTTAAAAACTCCTTTAATTAACATCCCCTTGTCCATCTGCCCCTCCCCCCTGCCTAGGCATATACACATATGCACAGTCAAACACAGATAGGCTATATACAAATACACACACATGCACAAATATAGTGACACCCCAATAGCTGTGGTGGACCAACCCTAACGATGTGTAGCCTTATCTGCTTCAGAGGGGATTGTCTGTTTCTGTTCCTAATGTGTTGTACGTATGTGCTCGCAGCAACACGTGAGTTTGTCATCTAACTTGAGTATTTCACTGCTTCAGTGACTGGATGATGGTTTGGAAATGTGGAATTTGCAAAAATCCAACAAAGGAAATCATCAAATTTACTGCTCGTCCCTTCCCTAATCTTGTCCAGACATGTAAATATCATCAGTTTTAACATTGATGTACTGTAAGCTTTGTATATGCTGTGAATGGACAATTAAGTTGGTTCTAAGCGTGAGGCTTATAACAGAGGCAGGTGGGCATGACAATTTCAGATGAAAAGCTTATAAAATGTGGCATCCTACAAATTAGACATATGTATGAGAGATATAGATTTTTGTGTAACTGTTAATCAATTAGCTTGTGGGCAGCACAGTAAGATACATCAAAGTCACCAAACATCAAAATGCACCAGTTTTGCCCATGCCCATTTTTCTACATTTAAGCAAAATTTATTTGGTTCTTTTTTTTATTATTTTGTTTTTTCCACTTTGCTTTTCTGTACCGCCGGTTTTTGCTTTGTTTTGTTTTTATCAGAGAATTGCACATCAAACTTTACATAAGCCTTCATATTTTACAGTCTGCTCAATATGTCTTCAGAAAGCATGTTATACAGAATATCAGTGCTATGCCTTTTAAAATAAGTCTCAAAAGGCTGCGTATGTTAGAAAATAGTACGCCATGAGAGTGTTCCACAGATGTCTTTCATGTGTGTTAATACGCCAATAAGTGCACACACAAAGACACGCTCCTATGAGAGCACCTCGTGAGATCAGGTGCTTATCAGACGCGGCTTTAGTGACGGGCCTGGTCATATTGATCCCCACAGATTGGTCTCCATAGACTGTTAAAATGTCCGTCCGATCTAGCCCTTACAGCTAACCGACACAGTTAAGGGCGATGGGGGAGTCAATGGCACAAAACTAAAGGCACAAGACTCTGAATTGAATAAAAAGCTGCTTTGACAGAAGAGGTCAAACTCGAGAAGTGATGGTGGAAAGGATGTAGGTCTTCCGGTTCCACGGCTAGTCTGGATTAATCGGTCGACCTGAATTTCCATGAGTGGTAGTAAAGACTGTAAACACAAGGGAGTCTCAAGTAATAAGCCCCTGCCGACTGTAGCTTACAGTTCCAAGGCGGTGATGCCACCACTGATGGACACAGTGATACAGCACAGACACAGGGCTTTCTTCACAGATAATATCGAGTGTCATGAAAAACCACTTCACGCTTAGCAACAGTGAACCTCAGTTGCTATGGAGATGTAACGTTCAGTGCTGCTGAACCGCATTTAGCACAACGGTCATCGACAGGTTTTTTTGTAAAACTTTCCTCATGCAGGAGAAAAGCAAGCAATGACTCCGGACAAACAAAGGACTTTTTAATCAAGCGCGAAAAGGTTTGTTCTCAGCATATTGTTTCACCATTGGTGTCTTGGTTTTTAGTTTTTAAGGCGTTTGTTGAGCGCTGTGCCTGTTGTCTTATATTGTAGCCTGCAGGACCCACAGTACATACACAGTGTGGTAAATGCGCTGACCCACAACATTGGCCGCACATCTGTAAAGTGTACAACGTGTCATAGATAAATTTAAATTCCATGCCTCGGTGAACGGGACAGTTTGGGAGCACTTGGCAAATACTCCACTTCAGCTGGAGTGGATTTCTCCTGCGAGCTAGCTGGAGCAAGAGGCAAGCAAGCAGGGATCCACCTGCTATGGGGACACATCACGGTGACTCCCTCTGAGAGCTCCTCCCCTTCCAGCCCCTGCTGAATACAGGAGCGGGGAAAGGAAAACCCTGAGCACAGATATCAAAGGAGTCACAGCTTCTCCTGCACCTTTGCCAACCAGAGAATCACGATCACTTGACAAGTGAGTGAGTGAGAGACATTGTCAGAGGGTTGGTTCTTCCTTCAGGAGATAAAACAAACCAACCGCACATTTTATATATTACATTAAATGTGATTGTGTACAATTTGCTGATACCCTGATGATGGTGTCCATGTATGGAATATTTGGTATTTGGCTTTCTCAAGACGGCATGAAATAAAATGTATAATTCACAGAGTTACCTCTGTTTTTGCAACTATTGTGACAAATCCACTCTGTAGTTCCATCCTCTCACCTGCGATTTGGTTTTACGTGCATTTGCTCATGGATTTAGGTTCTCTAAACCTTTTTGATCAGCTCACACACGTCGATGCCAAGATTCTCAGTGGGTAAACTCGACATCATCATATCGAACATGCTACTGGTTTAGCAAAAATTCACTGAGGGCAATAAAGTGAAAGTAGTAGCAAACGATCGATTTTTAATAAACCACTCCTGGCATTTATCAAATTATCAAATTCCTTTTTTTTCTTTTAGTCCATTCAAAAATACCAAATGCAGATCATCAGTTGTTGTTCTATATATTTTGTAAGGTGCCCTGATTTTTATTCTTTTATGAACCATTTTAATTCTTTTGAACGTGAATGAAAAACTGTTCAGCAGATGCAATCGTGGAAGGTCAAGGGCTCATAAACTCCTGTAATGAATAACGTCATGCTGATGGTTTGTATTTGCCACAGGTCTTTTTACTTTTAAGTTAGAAGATCAAAGTGACATGTACGTATATATATTATATCGTTGTATGTGTCATCATCAGGGTTTCTGGAGAACACAAAACATACATGTCCAAAAATATAGTAATATGACAAATATATTAAGTGGAACAACACAGAGGTCCATACTGTTACTGTTTTGTCGGTTTGATATGTGGTATCACATGGCATTAAGTTCAAATAAGAGTTTAAAAATGATAAACAAAACCTATGTTAAATGCAACATGTTCAAGAGGGGCAATAAATTGTTTTCTTATTACAGAAAGAATAGAGAATTATATATATGTATATGTAAAGATCTTTACGTACATTTTCATTTTTACATAGGAAAATGTTTCACAAAATGCCACAAGGATACTTGGAAGTCATTTTTTTAATTTACAGTATCTGTAACTATGTTATGTACAGATGAGGTCTAGATATGAAGAAGTTGTATAAAATAAGTATCACACTTGGAACACCTGAACATTTTTGGAGCCATTAGTTGTTATGGGCGGGACTTTGGAGAAAAAAAAACGTTCTTCTTTTGTTGTCTGAATGTTATGGACAGCCTTTACTTTTCACATCATCATTAAATAAAGTGAGACCGAAAATCACGTATTGGTTGTTTTTATCTTCGCGCATGTCTTGGATGTGGTATAATTGCAGTTTTATGGCACAATTTTGACTTAAAGGCAAATGATCGGTAGAGAAATCAGTGCTTTCAGAATTGCTAGAGATCCAAAATATATTGGACTTCTCACCTCAGAGTTAAAGTTGTGTATTTCTCCACTTGACCGTAGTGGTTTTAGGTATCAGCTGTAGAAATGTCTGCCTTGTCTTGAGTGTAATGGAACTGATATTGGTGGACCTGCACGGCTCAATCTTTGAGACAAACATATGGTACTTGGCAGGATCTTCCCAAGTAGATCCTCGAGCAGCCAACGAAACAATAGGTGCAAACACTGGTTGGCGACCTGTCGAGTGTGCACTCCGCCTCTCAATCCATGGCAGCTGGGATAGGCTCCAGACGCCTCCCCACAACTAGGAATGGGTATCGTTTAGGTTTCATTCGATACAGGTGCCAAACCGGTACTTTTAAAACGGTCCCGAACCAGTGCTTAAACAATGAAAAACACAATCTTTGTCCTAAAACCTGTCATGTTTTGCTGTTTCTTTTGTTAAAAGATGAAAATGTTAGCCATTTTTTTGCAGCTATAGGGCATATATGGTATCACTCTTGCCAATTTTTCTTTGGTCATTTTAGCCTTTTTGGCCAGGGTGAGGGGAGTATCTGCCATCAAACAAGAAGACAGCCGCATGTAACTACAACGGTGTTTGTTAGTTCACCTTACATGCTTTAATTTAATAACGTGGTTAGCCTACTTAACGTAAATTACACACGAACAACATTAAGCTACTCACCCAGAGAAGAACGGCTACTGCTGCCATCATCATCCATCATTATTTCTGCTACACTGGCAGGGCTAGGGCCAGGACTGTCCTTCGGGTTTTTGGGTGATGTTGCTAACACCAGGTCCGATAACATGCACCACACCCACAGTAGATGTGCTCGGTGTTAGGTCTTGAAGAAAGCTATCATTTATGGTGCATTTCTCAGCTTTTAAAAAATCGCTATGCGTTGCCAGGTGTTTCATCAGATTCGAGATGTTACCTCCTTTGCACAGTGTCACCTTAAAGCACTTGTTGCAGGCTGCTGAGTTTGCATCTTTTGCTGTGAAGTACAGCCAGACTTTTGACCGATTCGTCTTGGTCATTTTTAATTTGTAGCTCTGCTCGAAAAGAATGTACGTACCTGAGCCCGCCTACTATCCTTGGAAAGGTAAAATGATTGGCTAGAATCCAAAGTGTATGACATCTCAGGAAAAAATAGCACCGAAATAAAGCACCGAAATGTCCGCTGCTTTTCGGTCTGGTTACTACCGTTTATGTCAGAACCGATATCGGTACCCATCCCTACCCACGACCCTGAATTGGACAAGCAGAAGGAGATGGATGGATTTTTCCTTTAGTTCACAAATGACCAAAAGTGTTATTGACAGCTCAACTGTGATTCAGAGTAATTTCTACCTATAAAAAGCAAAAGTCAAAGACATTCATTATGAATGTGCCTTTGATGCTGCGTCTATAAGTGCTAATAGCTATTAACCTTATGAACAGAGCTTGTTCTTCAGAATTAAATATATATTGTTATGTACATCAGACTGTGTGAACACTGACCCATGCATTTACCGTTGTGCATAAAAAGTGCACATAAATGATATGTGACATTTTCAGTCAGTATTGTGCGATTCAGTAATATATATTTAAAATTTCTAAGCTAATAGCTAAGCTAAGCAGTTATGTTTCTCACAGTGTAAGACTAATTAAAAATCCCACTGATGTTCATTAAATACAGAAAACAAAACCTTACTGCTGTGGCTGCACGTGGTTTGGACTTGACAAAAACAGAATAACTTTAATTACTAAGAAATAAAAAATTGCTGGTATTTTTTTTCCATCTCCTTCTGTGAATAGCCAGTAAAATGTAAGAACTGCATGTTCTTATTAAATAACTAATAAAATCTCCGTTTAATAAGGATGTTCAATTTGTCATAGTTGGAAAGGCATGGGGTTGACCAATTGTAACACTGTGTCAGTAAAACACATAGTATACACAGAATTAGCAAAAAAACAATTGCAGAAATCTCAGCACTACAGATACAGAAAAAATGCAATTTGGTTGTAGTGAAGCGTCCAAAGCACATAATATGGAAGGAAGTGTGGATGTGATACACTGGCCAGTCAACATCAAGGCTCTTATTGCCATGCAAAGGGCCCACAGTGAAATCTGAAAACATGAAAGCAAAGAATAAACGTACAAAGAAAAGTCTTGCACACCGAGTTTGATAAATAATTGAACCGTAAGAAGAAACCCAGTGGCACACAGGATGAAGGAGAGTCTGTTGCTGACAGGGTCACAGTGTGTTTGTTTTTACATTTGCATTTGTGACTCATTTAAATAAACTTGTTTATCATTTGCAAATATTGAGCCTGAACATGGTTGCAGGATTGTGCTCCACACAGACAACCAGTAGAGGAGCCAGTTGTGACTGTGGCTGACCACATACCATGATCTGACTGTTCTTCACCAAGTGTAGCCTTCAAGTCTAAATTTAGTTATTAAGTCTAAATTTGAAATAGTCTTCCCTTTACTGTGCGGTCCATCTCATTCCAAACCATCATGGCTGGTTTTAGTTCAGGTGACTGTGGAGGACAGGCCATCTGGCGCAGCACTACATCGCTCTCCTTCTTGGTCAAATAGCCCTTATACAGTCCTGTTGAAAAATAAATGATGGTCCAACTAAAAGCAAACTGGTTGGGATGGCATGTCGCTGCAGGACGCCACAGCAGCAATGTTGGTTCAGTTTGTCTTCAATTTGGAATAAATCACCAACAGTGTCTCCAGCAGAGCACCCCCACACCATCACACCTCCATGGTGGGAACCATGCATGTAGAGACCATCCGTTGACCTTTTGCGCATCACACAAAGACACTGCATATGAAACCAAAGATCTCACATTTGGACTCATCAGAACAAAACACAGATTTTCACTGGTCTAATGTCCATTCCTTGTGTTTCTTGGTCCAAACAAATCGCTTCTGCTTGTCGTTTTTCCTTAGTCGTGGTTTCTTAGAAGCTATAAAGGTCTGATTTGCACAGTCTCCTCTGAACAGTTCATGTAGAGATGTGTCTGTTACTGGAACTCTGTGTGGCATTTATCTGGGCCCTAATCTGAGGTGCTGTTAACTTGTGATTTCTGTGGCTGGAGACTCAAATGAATTTATCTTCAGCAGC
This sequence comes from Hemichromis elongatus, assembly GCA_015108515.1. NCBI lineage: Eukaryota > Metazoa > Chordata > Actinopteri > Cichliformes > Cichlidae > Hemichromis > Hemichromis elongatus. The sequence goes on from VUQR01005265.1 coordinate 36,308, forward strand.
AGAGGTGAGTCTTGGTCTGCATTTCCTGGATCATGTGAGCCAGTTTTGTAATAGCGCTTGATGGTTGTTGGGTTTTTTTAGCAATTTTCTGGACAGACTGACTTTCAGTTCTTAAAGTAATGATGGACTGTTGTTTCTCTTTACCTAGCTGATTGGTTCTTACCATAATATGAATTCTAACCATTGTCAAATAGGGCTGTCAGCTGTATATCAACCTGACTCCTGCACGACACAACCCAAACCCTTTGAGAAGGGAAGAAATTCTACAAATGACCCCTGACAAGGCACACTTGTGAAGTGAAAACCATTTTAGTGGACTACATCATGAAGCTCATTGAGAGAACACCGAGGGTTTGCAGCGCTGTCAACAGAGCAAAGGGTGGCTATTTTAAGGAATATAAAAAATAAAAAATATTTAGAGGTATTTATCAACTTTTTCTTTGCTACATAATTCTATATATCGTTCTTCACATATTTGATGTCTTCAGTATGCATCTACAGTGTAGAAAGTAGTATAAAGAAAGAAAAACCATTAAATGAGAAGGTGTGTCCAAACATAATTTAGGTTTAATTTACCCAAGGCTTCACTTTTCCACTCTGTAAAAGGTAATGTGCAAAAGTCTTGAGGCAGCCCTGATATTTTTATATTTTTGCTTCCAAGCAGAAAGAATTTCTTAGAATTTTTAAAGTGGTTTTCCAAAATCTTTTTTAACTTTTTCTGCTTTATCACTGATTTTCAGCCCAGCCATTGCAGTTGATCTTTTCAGAGGGATGAAGGATTGAACCAGTGTTGTGTCTAACAACCGATCAGAAAAGTTAGCAAAGAACCCATTTGAAATTGTTTCAAATCTGGGGAGTCGTTCATAGGATCATATCTTGACCCACACGCGTATACTCTGTTCACATACATGTCTGTTTGAAACTGTTACATGTTAATGAAACTATGCATATTCATGTAGCCGAGAGTCTCTGACGGGGTTCAGGTGGAAGGAACAGCGCTTGACCTCGGTCGGCCTCCCACGCGAGATCACATAAAGAGCTCTGTCTTGTGTCTTGTTTTGCGTGGCAGTTTGTTGTTTTGTGTTCCAGCGGGGTTTGTGCTTAGATAAACCCAACAGACACATACAGCAGCAAGTGTCTGCAGCCACCTGTAAAACACGGTGGAGGCTTTATCATGGATTGTGGTTTATTTCACCCAGTGATGTTGGGGATTGTGTCAAAAATGATAAAAATATAAACATGGAAAAGTACCCTACAACATCATCTTGAAGGCATCCAATTGACAACTGCTTCATTCTTCAGCACGACAATGATCCCAAACACACTGCCAATCTAGTAGAGGCATACCTGGATAGAAAAAACACTCACTGAAACACCATCAGTCATCGATTGGCCTCTCCAGAGCTCAGACCTTAACATTAGTGAAGCAGTGTGGAACAGATCAAAAGACAGCCAATGTCTAAAGATGAGCAAGAAAACTTGCATGATAGAGTTCAGGCTGTGTTGAAGAGTAGAGGTGGTCTAATTAAATATTTACTTAGAGGCACTTTAGAATTGTACAAACTCTTTTTTTGCCTGACATAAAATATTCACATATATGTTTGCATTTTTTAATGAATCACTGCAATTTAAGGAAATGGTTCACAACTTTTGCATAATACTGTCCAAAGGGCAAATACAGGTTAAAACGTATTTGCTGTTAAATTATTAGCCACTGATTTACAAAAATAACCTGTGGATTGTGTGAGTGCTCCACTTTATAGAAAGTCGCAAATTAACATGGAAAATGCTTTCAGTGGTTCCAGAAATCTAAAATTCGAATTTAAACATCATGAATGCTTAAACACCGTTTTAGTTTTTAGTATCGATCGTGTAAAGATCAATACCTCTCTAGGGAAAAGCTTTGGAGTGCTAAGTATTAAACTTCATAGATTCTAGCATGTGAGGCTTTTTAGCTCATAGAGAAAGTCCTGCAAGGTGCCTCGACCTTTACTAGGTAGTGGTCCTGTTCTGCTAAATGTTCTTCATTAAAGCAAAGCTGCATGTGTACAAAAAAATTGTAACTCTTACATTAATTTTCAGATGAGATACATTTTCAAAGGACTTTAAAAGAAAACTAATAACTTTGTGATGATTATAAGTGAATCAAGCTTTTAAATATAGCGGATGTCTGTTCTGCTGCTTACTGATTCAGAGATATCCACGCATTTCACGGAAAGGCTTTGGCAGGAAGACATGCTCCAGTGTGTGTAAATGCTTCATGACCTTCTCTCTTGTCTCAGCGGGATCGTGCTGTGCAAATGGAAGACAGATTGATTAAGTTGACCTAAGTGTCAGTGGAAGGGAAGCGTCTATGTATCCTCCTTCGTGTGATGGCTCCATTGCAGAAATTAAGCCTGGCTGCAGAATAAAATGGAAAGTATACAAGCCAGTACTCTATCCAATTTATCGAACTCGTGCACACACATAAATATCATTGATCTGAAGATTGTAATGGAGAGAGAAAGATACAGAAGAAATCACGTGGATATGGTGACCGTGACGTCACCCACATGGTGTATTTATAGATGATTTAAAACCAGCAACTAAACCCATTAGTAATGTGTTATTAAAGTCACTAATCAAGAAAATAGTGAGTAAATTTTTTCTATAAAGTCTGGTTTTCAGTCAGAGGAGCCTCCCTCTGCTGGTAGGATATATGCAGGTTTAAGGCACTTCACTTTTGAGACCCAAAGCCTACATCCACCAGAGTGATAAGGACGTTGGGACATATTGTCCTGATCATAATCACTTTAATGACCCCCCTGACATTTCATCTGGTTCTACCACGAGGTGACATTTATAGCCTAGAGTGAAATTTCTAAACAACTCTTCTGTCTAGCATTGTCTGTTCAAATGTTTAGTTGGTCTGGCACTTTGGTTTAGGACATTCCCATCAGCTTTAATTTAATTAGCAGATGTTAACATGCTGTGATAGTGGAGGCAGGCTAAACTATATCTGCTCAAAATCAGAATGCTGCCATTAGCCCTGTTACCTAGGTACAGCGGAAGAACTTGACTCTTAACTATTAAAGTGTCATGCCTTTTTTTGTACAGCTGAGAGCTTTGCTAATTTATTTACTTGTGTTAAGCGGTCAGTAAAAATCAAAAGGGGATTTTTTGGGGGGTTTTTCTCCAAAGTCCCAAAATCAGTTCAAGTCAATTATATATTTTACATAGCACCAAATCACAACAAAAATCTCCTCAAGTGGCTTTATGTTGTAAAGACTCTACAATAATAGGGAGAAAACTCCAAAAATCAGATGACCCCCTAATAAGGCAAGCACTTGGCAACAGCGGAAAGGAAAAGCTACCTTTTTAATAATAATAATGCATTGGATTTATATAGCGCTTTTCAAAGCACTTTACAATGACATTATTCATTCACGCTCACATTCACACACTGGTGGAGGCAAGCTACAGTTGCAGCCACAGCTGCCCTGGGGCAGACTGACAGAGGCGAGGCTGTCATATCGCGCCATCGGCCCCTCTGGCCAACACCAGTAGGCGGTAGGGTAAAGTGTCTTGCCCAAGGACACAACAACCAGGACAGAGAGGCCGGGGATCGAACCGGCAGGTGCCCTTCCCAACCCCCTGAGCCACGGTCGCCCCTATATTTTACAGGAAGCAGATGCAAAAAATTCCTAACTACAACTGTAACTGAAAAAAAAGTTTTAAACACTATCTTAAAAGGAGAGAGGGTGTCTGTCTCCCAAGTTCAAACTAGGAGCTGGTTCGACAGAGGGGGAGCCTTAAAGCTGAAGGCTCTGCCTCACATTCTACTTTTAAACACCAACGGTATTTTAATTTGATTCTAGATTTAAAAAGGGAACCAGTGAGGAGATACTAATATGGGAAAAATATGTTTTCTCTTTCTAGTCCCTGTCATTAACCTGTCTGCAGCACTTTGGATCAACTGAAGACTTTTCAAGGAATTCTTAGGACAGCCTGATAATAATGAATTGCAATAGTTGAGCCTAGAAGTAGTAAATTCATGAACTAGGTTGTCAGCTATATTTTGAGACAGGATGTTTAGAGATATTGTGCAAATGCAAGAAAGAAATGCTAAAATTTGTTTAACATGCACATTGTCAAAAATGATTCCTCACAGTTTTACTGGAGGTTAAGGTAATGTCATCCAGAGCAAGTATCTGGTTAGACACCATGTTCAGAGCTAAATACAATAATCTCTGTTTTATCTGAATTTAGAAGCAGGAACTTAGAGGAGAGAGTGACCCAATCTTTCACAAACATTTGTAGAAACATCAGAATGCCTGGGTGTTTGATTTCCTGCAATTGTGGTCATGGAAGGAATTGAAACACCTGAATGTGATGATTTGGATGGATGAGTAAATACTTTTGTCAATATAGTATAGAACAGGTCCCAGCACAGAACCCTGTGGAACTCCATAATTAGCATGATTGTGAGAACGGGACTGTTTTACATCCTATAAGACCTAATAGATTAGTTCTGAAATTATCTGTTTAGATTGATTGAATCCAGTCCTTGTCTAAACTTTCAAACCACTTTAAATGGGATTTTGTAATAATTATTTTTGGTTGTAATGTCTGTATTTACAAAATTTGATCAATCGCTATAGCCCACACCCATTGGCAACTAATTTCAAGTGTACCTTGCCATAAAAAACATTTTTTCTTTACCTTGAGGCGGGAAAATATATCAGTACCATCACCAAAGACCCTGAGAAATGACTCATTCGGATACTTTACCAAATAAATAGTAGATACACACTGCACAGACACAGAGCAAACTAACAATGAACCCAAACTGCTTTCTCTTAAAAAAAAAAAAAAAAAGATTTTTGACTTTTACACAGACTGCAATGTCATCATTTAGACTGTGTAAAAAAATATTCATTAAAATCTCTGATTATTCGCCTGAGAGAACAGCCCAACACCAAGGCATAATGATATAATCATCCCAAGTATTCCCCTGTTCAGTCCCTTTTTAAAGCACTGGTCCTGAAGTCTCCTCTTGGTTTATTTACGGAGTGAATCGTCACAATTTTTTCCATTAATCTTCAGCATTAAAGGCTTTCCAGGTGGGACTTTGTCTATAATATATTAGGGCAATCCAACCTCAGATGAATGATCAAGGACACGCTGGAGAAAACGTGCGCATATATGCCTAATGCATTAGTATGCTAGGCAGAACATTTAAGCCATAAGAGCTCTTACCACAAATGTGTTCTTGGAAATCCTTAACAAGATAATCACTCATATTTAAATTGAAACATAGTGATAATGATTTAATTATTACATTATGATATATATGATATGGAAAATCTCTGGAGAAATGGCCGCCTTGTCCCAAAAGCTCATTTTACTTTTGAAAAACAGCCATTTCCTGGAGGAGCTATGTGTGGCCTGGGTTGACTGATGCCTCCGCACTTACCAGGATATGTGATTAGAGGGAGAGTTATGGCCAGTAGTTACAGTCTCCTGCAGATAAATTTATGGCTAATATATAATGACGGCACAGCCGGCCGAACTCACAGTAAATCCATGACGTGGAGTTCCCCTGTCCTTGAGAATTGTGTTCTGATCGTCATTGGCTAAAAGCAGATGTAGCCTAAATCAAAATCTGGGTTCAAAACCAGCTCTGTTTACATTTATCTTAATCTGGTGTAATGTTTAGTATCCCCATTATAAAGATTCTCAATCATTTTCTACACTCATAATCTGTGGAAAAGCAAAAACAGATACAGGTCAGAAATGTACGGTCTATTACACTATCAACCAGAATCCAGATATACAGTGGAGGAAACAGTTATTATTTATCGGTGAAGTTGAATTTTCTGAAAAAATAACCTGTTGGAGGTTTACGATAGCTGAATATTACTGGAGTGGGACAGAAATTGATCACCTACAACCTAGCAGGAATTCTGACCTGAACAGATCTGCCACCAAGAAACTTGATGACAAGGTGACAACTGTTGGTGAGATTATTTAGAAATATAAAGAAATATAAAATGACCTTCAGTCGCTCTCAGTCTGGAGCTCCAGACTGAAAGCAAGCCCATGAGGCAGATCTTGACTCATGGGCTGAGGATGACCATGAAAGGCGGTTATGGTGGAAAAACCCAAAACTGCATGTGAAGAGCTTGATAACGATTTGAAGGCAGTTGGAACAACAGAGACCAAGAACACCACTGATAATACGCTACACCACCATGTAATGAAATCTTGCAGGACCTACAGAAGATGGCATATACCACAGTGCTTGTAATGTGTTTTTTTTTCTGAATTCTCTATTAAAATAAAACCTACAATAAAAAATAGAGACCATTCATTTCAACTTACAAATTCAGCAGATCAAATAATTATTTCATCCACTATGCTCGATTAGGTTGATGATGACGTGGCTGTAGCTCATGAGGTAGTTCATCTACTAGTGGGGAGGTTGCTGGTTCGATCCCTGGTTGCTCTAGTCTGCAAGACACTAACCCTTAGTTGCTCTCTAATGCATCCACCTATCGAATGTTAGAAAGCGCTTTGTAAGAAAAGGAAAAAACAGACAAAAACTGCCTGTGTGAATGGATGAATGAGGCAAGTTGTATAAAGCGCTTTGAGTGCTCAGATAGAGAGAACAGCGCCATATAACAACCATTTACCATGAAAATAGCCCAGCCATAGACAAGTATTTTACCTGGTTTAGTTTCTTAGTAACTCCTCAAAACTTGCTAAAATCTTAAGATCAGCTTTTCTGAGTCAAACTTTGGACGTCCTTTGTAAAGCATGTTACTGCCATTTTCACAAAAATAAAAGCAGACATGATATTGAGTGCACTGGATTACAGAATGCCTGCAAGGTAAGAGAAATCTATTAAAAATTAAACAAACAGCAAGAATATTTGTAAAATGGTCATCTTTAATACATTCAAGTTTGCACAGAGGACAAAAATGTGATCCCTAGTGTGTAGCAGTCATACATCATTGCTGCATAGTGCACTGCTTGCACACTACCTACTACACATACATGAAAGACATTTAATCAACTGGTCAATAAAGCACCAACATGCAACACAAGCTCTGTCTCTGATGGTGCTCTGAGCAAACAGAATTTAATTGTTCTTTTAAGAATACAGTTCACCGTGCCAATGGTTATTTAGATGACCTGTATAGACACAGTCTGTATAGAAATCCTGCTGAGTCTTCTTCTTTGAATCTAAAACACTTTAAAGTGTCTAAGCAAAATAGCGCCCTAAGGTCATGGTGTTTTTACCATCTTGCTTCCACCCATCAAATCCGTTCAGCTGTGTGCAGACAGACTGCAGGGCATGTGTGCTGTGGGTTTGTCCTGTGACTGACCCATGACTTAACTGGCTGTCACAGGGACTGCATGGCATGCCAGCAAGCAGCTGTGGCCTCGGTGCCTCAGTCAGGCCCGTGGCCCTCAGTCAAAGTGTCTCTCTGGGTGTGAGAGACATAATAGTGTCAGTGTTGTTGGTGCTAAAGAGCCCGTTTGTTGATGTTGAAGATTTTGACAGAGTGGTCGGCACTGGCGCTGGCGAGTTGGACCCAGGAGCTCTCCTCCTCGATTTCACTCTCGCCGTCACCCTGTCCATCCTTCTTCCCGTTCCCCCGACCTGCTCGGCCAATCTTGGGCCTCCAGCGAAGCCGCTTTACTGCCAAAGTGTGGCTTTGTCTGTGAGAGGATGTGTGATGCAAGGAGACAACGGGATGCTTGTCTGGATGACAAAAAAAGCTTTCAAGACAAAATCTACGCAACTGACATCACACCTATTTTACACCACACCATCATTTTTCTGTTAAATATATCCACACAAAACGAAAACTTTATTTGGTATATCTTGCTAGTACTGCCTTCACAACTACTTTTATTGTTCTTGGCAAAGATTCAGCCAGGTGTTTGAACATTCATCAGAGGTCATTTAAGTAATGTGGTCTCATTTTCATGTTTAAGAAACCAGTTTAAGGTGATCTGAGCTTTGTAACAGGGTGTGTTATCCTGGAGGAAGCTGCCATCAGACATTGGGTACATAAAGGGATGGACTTGGTCTGCAACAACAGGCAGTAAGTAGAAACATTGTTCAGTGTTTCCAAGAGGCTCTAAGAGTGACAAGGAAGTATCCCACACACCATCATCAGGCTGAACCTTTCATACAAGGCGGGGTGGATCCATGGGTTCATGACAAATTCTGACCCGACCAATGTTTGGCAATGTTTTCCAATCTTCACTTGCAGCCTAAGTTTGCTGATTTTCGCTGACAGGAGTGGCACCTAGTGTGGTCTCCTGCTGCTGTAGCTCAGCTGCTTTAAGATTTTACATGTTTTACATTCAGAAACACTCTTCTGCATACCCTGGTACAACAAAGTTCAACAAAATAGTTTCACTGCTTACCAACAACTTTGATACATCATGATATCTTTTGGATTTTAGTTTGTTCCGTTTCTCATTAAGATTGTTTTTTCATAAATGTTTTTCCTTTATGATGTTTTAGAATAATATCAAAGTTCTATTGTTATATGTTGTTCATTTTTAACTACAGTAACATTATCTGAGCTGTGAATTTGTGATACAAAGACTGTGCAACCTGTCTTGATCTGTACGGACTATAGTGGCACAGACCAGTGTGAGATACAACATAGACAGAACCCAAAATAAGGTAGCCGTGGATGCCATCTCCCTCCTCTTCAAAGGAAGCAGACATCGTCTCAATCACGCTTATCTAATTTTTAAATAATAAATAACAGAAAGCTTCTGGTTTTCAACACCAATCAGAGTGAAAACACCGACACTGTGATAAAACTGTGATAAGCTTCAGATTGACTGCATGTGTGCAATAAGGATACGAGGTGTCCGTTTCTCCACAGCAGCTCCAGTCGTCTCCTTCAGCAGGCTCGCTGCCAGGGCTCCACCTGTACAGCCGGATCCCGCCGCACTCCAGGCCAACTGCAAGCAGGTAGCTGTGGAAAGTAGGAAGGAAACACAACAAAGTCTAACTTCAGAACAGACCTCGTTTTCCTTTGCTCTGACCTAGATGTCTTGAACCAGTACTGTCACCCTTCACTACAAGAGTTAGACACTTTTACCACATTAAGATTCAATTCAGGACAGTATGACTGAACCTCCTGGGTCTTTAGATGAGAACGTGAAGCATTTTAGTGAGGTGTTTTGTTTTTGTAAGGTTAACAGCTTCTAAACCAACTAAACGATCAGTTTGATGAGCAGTTTAAGGGAGATGGAAAAAGTTCAAACGGCAGCTTCAAATTATTAAAGCAAACTTTCAAAGTGAAGACAGATATAAGACAGCCAGTCGATATGATGGTAGTCGGATGGCAAACCTGTCATTAGAGCAGAGTACAGGGCAGAACGCTACAGCAGTGGCAGAATCGCCCACATCTAAGATGGAAGAGCATGGTTTAATCTCAGGAGGAAGCACGGGGCCTCCACAGTCCAAACTACATGGGCCCCAGACTATCACCTGGACACACACAGACACACATTATGTGTTAAAAAAAGGTGGCATTATTGTCCAAGCATAATGTGATGCAACATTTAACAATTACCTTCTTGTCCCGACTTGATGTCACAAAGTATTTGCCGTCAGGGCTCCAGTCACATGACCAGATGATTCGACTGTGTATGGCTGTGTCCTTCTCTGTGTGCGCATACAGCGAGAACAGGGGCTCTATAACAAAGAGCGAGAGAGATCATACAAACGACTGCATTCAAACAATGGTATCAGTGCCGGCACTACATATGTTTTGTCACATTTCATCTACACAACAACACTTTTCCTACAGAGGATGAGCTGGTAGCAAAACTTTGTGTTGTGATTACTGCAGCATGACATCAGCACGTTTAGATCCCTGCCTCACAGCTCAGTAGCAACAAAGGCTCTCCCGAGTGACAAATAAACAACCGAACAAGACAGAGAACCTCATTCCAACCCTCCATTTCAGTCAGTTTTGGTTTATGACCTGCTGCTGTTTATTTCCCTAGCCTAAGTCATCTCAGCCTCCAGATTGGTTTTCCCTAGAGAGCTTGTTTGTATGCTGCTGGCAGCTGCCTGCCTGCATGTCTGCAGTAGCCCTGCTCTCCACTGGCACTCCCTCACACACACACACACAACCATCGAGCATGAATATTGTAAAACATCAGCACTGCCACAAAAGTCAGAGTTAACCAAAGTGTTGAGGTTTGTGTTCGAAGGATTCTCCTTCTCTCTCTTTCACACTCTTATTTATCTGGGGGCTTTGAGGGACACGACTGGCTGTTGAGCTTCATCACATCACACACAGATTGAGACAGACTATAGAGAAAGTGTCCATTCTGATAAAACACACAAAATATATCAAGGAAACTTAAAGGTAGAAAATTAAAAAGGCCACTCAGGTTTTAAAAAAAAGAGAGAGAAGGTGACAAAGTGTCTCCAAGACCAAGAGGTAGAGGGAAATGCTCAGGCAAAACAGGTAAGAGCCAGAAGATGTGTGAATAGAATCGAGGTAGTCATTTTGTTTGATCAGCTCTGACTTCGTTTAACCTTCCCTAGTCTAAACCAAGGAGGCTGTGGGTGTCCTCGTGCGTGTTTGTGCGAATCACCTTGAGTGATTCAGCAGTCAACCAGAACAGACTGTGAGCCCCCCACCCCTCAAAAAAAGCAAAAAAAACCAAAAAAAAAAACAACCCTGTATTCCCTCGCAATTTCTCTTAAGAGAAACCAAAGACCAACACACATACACACTCCTCCCTGCCTCTGCGTAGCCCGCCATTCATGCGAACAGGGGAGCGCGGGATGCCTCTGTCAGTGCCCATTAACACCATCCGGAGAAGCCAAGAGAAACATAAGATGCTTTACCAGGTGCAGGAGGAGGTAATCCTCAGGGCTTAAATGTCGTTCTCTGTTCACCTTAAATGCAGGATTGAGTTATTTGTAGAGTCTGTGTGCTGAGGTTCTCTCATATAAACCTCTCCAAGAACACACTCCTGTTGACAAGAGCAACAGCTCTACACAGAACTCAGGCCAAGAGAAATCCAATATCTGAGCTAGTTTTTTTCTTCTTCTTTCAAATAAAATGTTTGCTTGTTTTAAAATGTGTTCTCTCTGAAGGTTTATTGATTTTTTTTATATATATATAGTAAAAGTATCTAATCCTGATCCATATTCACAATGCTTCAAAATCAGGCGTTGGAGAGTTAGATTTGGGAGATATTTGGAGCGAAAGTATAACATTAAGAGCACCTTTCACGGTATCACACCATTACTAAACACACACACATATATATATATACATATCCAGACACAATTTACACTATATCATGATAAAACATGATTCAACCTCTAAAGAAATACATTTTTACGAGTCATACTGAGCAAACGTTTTGAGTTAAGTGATTTCAAAAACACTGATCTGTCTAATCTGAAGGTACAAGCTTCCCAGGGAGGACATAATGAAGAATTTGTGAGCTACTTCTGTTTCTTTATGTAATTCCAGGAAACCACAATGAGATTAAACACAGTTCATAGGTAACTGACTACACTAACTAAAAACTAATGAGAAAAAATTAAAACTAATAAGAATTAAAATCAACGGAAAAGTCAAGAAGGCTCACAAACAGTAGTGGCGTGCGACACTTCACATATTGGTATGTGAAGTATGACATATTGATACCAATATGTATCAATACATAAAGTGGATCTGTCATTGAATTGCTGAATCTTAATTAATTTTCATGACCTTACGTGTTTTTTGTGATGTTTCCTTTTTTATTATTAAATAATTAAAATAATTAAAATTAGGACTTTTTTTTTTTTTAGAAAAATCCTAAATAAACAAATTAAAACAAACAAGTACTGTCGAGAAACTATAATACAAAAATTACAATTAAAATTCTCAACACCAAAAACAACAACTGGTTAAAATATAAATAATATGCAAACAACTTAACAACCCCCAACGTGTCTAAGTCACGTCACGTGAAGGCGCAACATCTAAACAGAAGAGGAGGGAGGGGGAGCACCGTGTGCCTGCTCTGTGCTAACACAGGAGCGGCGAGTCCGGCGACCTGCCTGTTTCTTCTTTGCCGGAAAATCCTGCTCAGAAAGCGAGCTGCCGTAGGGGAGGTTTGTACTCTGTGATTTTCGGGTGAGCGGGCCAGCTGATGATCCTTCAGCTGGATCAGCTAAAAACTCTGTAAGGTCGGGATTACAGCTTCATACCACTTCTGGCAGAGCTCCTTTTTCTCATCAGTGAATATTTATCACCTTTTAACACTCTGGTCGTGTGTCTGGAGACTCGTGTCATGCAGCAGAATAAATCTGGGACCAAAAAGATGCCAGATGTGATTGGTTAGAATCTAAGTAGTACTGGTTATGTAATAAAATAAAATCAACAAATGTACTAATTTTATAGATCATAAAAAAGCAGAAAATAATTTTAAAAAAACCAAAGTGAGACCTTGTTTTATTGGTTGGCTGTTCCATCGATCGCTCAAGATATGGGTCCAGAGACGATTTCTCACTCAGAAAGTTCTCGCCCAATGTGAATGCTGACAGTGTTGACCTTAGAGAGACAAATCTGTTCCTCTGACCAGGTCAAAACCACTGCTTTAAGTCACAAAGGAGGGTAAAGGTCAAAAGAAATTGACAAAATGACTGGGAGGGCGCTAAAACTGAGACTTCTCAGCTGCTGGGTTAAATTGGGCCAAGGTTATCCGTAGCTGACCGCAACATGACTACTCTTCAGGGTAATTGGGGGATACTTAACCTCATTATCTCCACCTTCGCTCTTAAATTTGGTCTTAATCTTTTAAATAATGACTTAAATATGTTTTCAGTGAATCACATTAGGCAGTGTTTGCCAACCATCATATTTTTAGTTAAGGACACCAGCTCTCAGAGTGCGTAAACAAATCTCACACCTACAGCAAGGAAGCATCAAAGTATGCTTCCTTATGGGTTAAACTGGCTTTTTGCACACAGTACACAATCTGAAGATCACACTTTTTAGACATTTTAGCACCTACACTGACCCACAAACACCACAGGAAGTAGAAAAGACAGTTTTTGTGGCTTTAGCTTTTTATATTCACAAACCTTTCATGTATCTTCAGTGTTTTCTCATTTACTTCTCTCTACATTTTCACAGATCAGAGCCCCACAGAGCGCTACCCCCAATATCACAAATCCCAGCTTAACACGAAACTATAAATATTATTCCTGCTTGTCTTTATCAGCGCATGCAAAGGCTACTGCATCATGTTTTATGTCTGTATTTATTCAAAGTGTTACTTCAGAGTTTTCCAGCTTCATGCCAGAAAGCATAGATTTGATGAGATCTGTGCAATCCACAGCACGTCTTCTCCATGGTAATTACCCATTTGAAAGCCTGTTTCAAATCAATGCTCTACCCCCAAATGTGGAATTATAAGTCTTGAAGGAGGGAAGCAAGCAGTAATCGTTCATTTTGGTCAGTCTGGTCAGTTTCAAATCATTCCTATATTAAATCCCCTTTGGACTAGATTCATTCAGTGCATCAGTTGTTTGGCTCTTCATAGTGTTAATGAGGGGAGTCCTTCCAATAAGACCAGCTTGACTTGGAATTCAATTTGGAGGAAATCTGCTCTGTGGGTTTACCTTATTTTAATTATTTGGAATTAGGGGAGCAATTCTATGTGCCAGAAGGGCTCCAGCATTGTGTTTTTTTCTTAATATTCACTCAAGCACATTTTTTAATTAAACTAAATTTATTTACAAAGCATTATGAGGAACTAACGTCTCATCCTGAGTCACACTGCATTTGTAAAGCAAATCCTGAAGACCAAACACTAATAATCCTGTAAAACAGATTTTGTTATTTGTCCTTGTTGTCCTCATTTCTCACCTTGACTTTCAGGTGTGGGGAGGTTCCTTTTCCATAAAGACCAAGTGCGATCTCGGGAAACCGCCAACAGGAGCTGTGCGTCACGTGAAAAGGTCATTTGGGTAACCGTGAGGCTGTGACATGGAAGAACCTGCAGCTGACGCCATGTAGTTGTACTCCACAGCAGCACTGCTGCATGCTCAGCTTTAGATGCCTGGAAAGATAGACATAAAATACACAAAGCTTTATAAGAGCACCTCTGTTTACTTCTACAGTTGAATCATTTGCCCCTTGTATGAAAAATTACATTTTTTAAGTATTGCCCAAGTGCTGTTAAAAAGAGCACATCCTAGTTTTACTTTAAAACCCTGCATTACTTTACATACAGAAACAAAAAGAATTACCATCAAAACAATCAGCACCCCTGATGCTAACAGTCCGTTCGGTATCATTTATGCTGGATAACAGCCTTCAGTTGCTTGTTGTAGTTTTCAACTCTCACACACGTCCTACAGAGCGATCCGAGTCCGTTCTTCTTTGGACAACCTTTCAAGCTCCTCTAGATTTGGTGGTCTTCTGACATGGACTGTGGTCTTCAGTTCACCTTACAGGTTTTCAAGTTGGGGCTTTTTGCAGGCCACTCAGTAACATTCACTTTGCTCTTGTGGAGGTAGTTCTTCACCGAGAGCGACTTATGTTTTAGGTTGTTGTTGTGTTAAAAGACATACAGACAACCCAGACCCAGTTTTGCTGTCAACTGCTTGAGGTTGCCTTTCAAAATCTTTACATATTGTAGCATCCCCACAGCATAATACATCCACCACCGTGTTTCACTGTAGGGACGGCGTTCTTTGGGTTGTATGCCTTTCTCTTCTTCCTCCAAACATATACATTGGCCCCCCTGTAGCCAAAGAGCTCTAGCTTCCAGTATGCATAAACTTTCTGCAGGTCCTTCTTTCTAACTTTAGTCTGGATTAAATGCGTCTCTTCTGCCAGTTTCCTTGGTGTGCAACCCCACACTTCATTCCTGTGCAGGCTTCTAGTGATCGTCTTCTTTGAGACTACAGTTCCTGACCTGGCTAAGTCGTTCAGTTGTATCTTAGCATTTGTTCTGGTGTCTTTAGACACATCTCACGCTTGTTTTCTTTCCATCTTTTGCTTCCTACCCTCTGCCAAGTTTCTTCTGTACTGTGCGGTACAGCGGTCCACTTCTTAACACTTAGAAATGCCGTGATAACTTTGCATATCCATCTCCTACGTTGTGAGCATCACGAAATCTTTTCATCAAATCTAAACTAATTTATTTTGTTTTGGGCATGATGCTTTTTCAAGTAACAGATCAAACCCTCACTGAAGTTTTTATAGTGTGTGTAAATTGGAAGATAACTCTCAGTTTGAACTTGATTATTAGAAGCTTTGAGCATTACAAAGTTAAAGTACAGCATTGCACAGCAGTGGTTTCTGCTATGACTCAATAAAGAGGTCAGTTTTTCAGGGGGTCTAATAATATTGACCCTGATAATCTTACTTTTTTTCTGAAATAATTCTGTTATGTGTGTGCAAACAGAAATGATTTATGCTTTCTGAAGAACACTTTTTTAAAAAAGTCTAGAAATACTATGTTGAAAATCCTATGGTCTGTTAAAAAAAATAAATAAATAAAGCACTGAACATTTAAAAAGAAACGTTCAGAGAGGCTTAATAATTCTGTCTCCATCTCCATGTTCTTTGCATTTTCTTCTTTCTTGTCTTCTGCATTAAACACATTTTACCTGTAAGCTATGCAAGAGATTTTGTTGGAGAGACAAAAATGCTGTAGAGATGTATAAAACATGTATCGTATCATATCAATGCTTGAGTGACACCACAGTTTAACCTGGTGTGTTTTTTTGCTCTGATTGTCTTTGTATGACGTCTTGTTTTCTGAGGCTGAAGTTCTACACAAAATATATCTTGGATAGTTAGATTTATTAAAAACTGGATCAAAAATATACATTCACCCACACTGAAATGAATCTGGTGTTGCTGAAATGAACAAAATATCTTAACTTAGTTCCTCTTAAAGGTCTGAAGTATCCATGATTAACGACAGCTGGTAATTTATTAACATATATAAAAGAGTTTCACAGCTCACATAGTAAAATGGGAACATTCGAGGATCTCAGTGGAGATCCGAGAAACAGGATCACAGATTTACACAAGTCAGTAATGTCAGTTTTTGCATATTTCAAGTTGATCTTTTCAAACGGCTGCACAAGATCTGAAAAAAATTACCCCCCCCTTAGTTACGAGGAAGTTGGTATGGATGGTCAGAAACGAAACCAGGAAGGCACAGGCCTACATAAACTGGAAGCTGCTGGACATCGCTGTCTGCTCTCAACTAACTTTTACTTGGCTATGTAAGGAGAGGCTGCTGTCCAAGAAAGAAGAAAGAAGAGCCGGCTCCAAAATGAACAACCCCAAGCTCGACTAATGCTTGTAGCTGACCACATGGACGAAGAAATAAAACCTCCGAAGGAAAATTTTATGATTGGATGAGACCAAAATTAAGTCATTTGGCTTCAAGTATTGTTTAGTCAGCCTGGGGTTTTAGAAAATATTGGGACCTAGAGGAAAATAAATAAACATACGGATGGGAAAGCAAACCAAGTAGAACCAATCTGCAGTCTGATTTGCCAACCAGAATGTTAAAGAGACCCAGAGAGCGACACGAGCAGCATCAGTTCAGAAGTTTGGAGGTATGCGCGCAAAGAATGATGAAAATAAAAACAGTTATAAACTGTATTTAAAGCACGTTTGGGTCACTTTGTCACAAATGTGCACAGGATATTATGGGCTTATGGTGAAGAGCGGTTAAAAAGGACGGCATAATTCAGCTTTTTCTCTGAATAATTCAGAAACATTTGAGAAAATATTTTTGTTAAAATAAAGTAAAAATGACACATTACTGTTTGATGTCCACATAATTGGGGATTGGCTTTATTTACATTTATTGTAGGAAAATGGTCAAATGAAGTAACAGGACACCAAAGTTAGATGGTTCTGTCAGATGTGTACATTTATTTGAATATACGTATTTTTTTTATTTTAAATCTGGTTTTTGATTTGATGGTTTTTCATCTAAAGATTCAATGAGCCAATGACTAGTGTTGACAGAGACAAACTAGACTGCTGAACTCATCAAATCAATTAAAAAAGGAAAATAAAATTAAATGGTTATTGAGTGGAATCTAGTAAAACCCTTTGGGTAAATAAATAAAAAAATCTCTTTTAAGTGAGGAAACAGCACATATTTAGGTAAGTTAACAAATAAATCTAGTGAAGTAAAGGCATTATAGTCCTGGGCTAAAGCATCTGTGGGACTGGCATACGTGGATGTAGCATTAAGGAAAACTACCTCCGAAATCTTCAACGCAACTTCAACCCTTCAGCTTGACAGCCGAAACTTGAACACAGTAGGTGCTTGAAAGGGTCAGTGACCCCTAACACACATTAACTGTGGTTGTGGAGTCCTGTCCTAAAACGTATTAAAAGCGTGTGGACTGTGCTTACAGTCATGTGACAACGTTTACCCAGTGCACCCAGATGTTGCTGATCATATGCATGCGATTGATTGATCATCAGCAGGTGTGAGCGCCTCTATAAAAGTGTTGACAGTCTGCTGGTCTGGAGCATTTAGGTTTGTGTGAACAGAACGCCACGGGTGGATGTCCCAAGGTCAGACCACACAATGCTCAGAGAAATTATATTTAGAAAAAAACCCAAAACAAAACACTTCAGCGCTATATCTCACACTCAACAGACCTCAGCTGCTATGTTACATGTTAAAGTTCATGACAGCACAATTAGAAGAAGACTGAACAAGTATGGCTTGTTTGGAATGGTTCCCAGGAGAAAGTCTCTTCTCTCTAACAAGAACAAGATGGCATCACACACGAAACGATTTCTTCAAGTAATTGCTGCTAAAGGTGGTTCTACAAGCTACTGAATGATGGGCTGTACTTAGTTCTCCACAGGACTCTGTGAAACTTTGCTTATATGAGTATTCAAATATCAAACTGGAATAATATTAAGTGTCTTCCATGTATAATTTTGATTTTGTGTGTATTATTCCTAATTGTGGGTTTTGCCCAATCACTGAGTCCTGAAAAAAGGAAGAGGTCAAAGAAATCATTGAAAGCCTGATATTGCCTTGACATTCATTTCTATGATGACTGTAATTAAACTTTCAACTGCAATTGCAGTGCTGACTGTGACATGCTGTCCGGCCTGGAGCTTATCAAACTGACCTTGCATGCAGATGCCACCACTGTTCTGCTGCTGTCAGATGCAAGACAGAACATCTCAAAGCCGTGCCCGTACCTGGGGACAGGGGACAATCATACAGAGGTTAACCCACGAACAGCCACTCTGACTGTACAGAAGGATAGATAGGATGTTAGGGAAGGAATAAATGGTGAGGCAGAGCAGAGGAAGTGCTCCCAGTGTGACAGTAAATTAAGTATTCTTTTATTCCAACGTGTCACTCCAACAAGCTTCCAGGCTCGAGCCGTCGCCACTTGCTGACAGGTAAATAATTAGAGTGTGAAATTAAAATACTGATCTGTGATGACTAGTCCTTCTCCTGCTGACAGAGATGAACAATGATGATGCTCCGGCTAATCACTCACGGCCTAATTGCTTTTAAGCTTGCCATCACCTGGTTGTTTTAAAATGCCAACAAGCTCAAACTGCAGTCTGCGGCTCAGTGGAAAGAAAATCACCCCTACCAGCGAGCTTGCAAACACTGCAGCAATTTGGCCACAACAGGGAGACGATTATTTATGCCACAAAAAATAATTCAGTCACTTACTCATTTTAATGCTTCTATTCTGCACTAAATGATTCAAGGGATGAAGCCAAGTGAAGGTAGAAAAATGTGTTCGCGCCTCAAATAAATGGCGGTCTCGTATGTCATGTTTATGGTGGAATGACCGGTAAATGGATTTAACACGGGCCAAAGTGAGGCAATATATTCAATCTGGAGAAGTGGCTCATGGGAAGCTGACTAGCTGATGAATATGGTGCTGGAGTTGTGGGTCCAAAGGTGAGGAGGTAACATAAAAGTCCATTTAGTTAAAACTATTATTTTCAGATAAAGCAGAAACTTTTCAATAGAAGACACAAGGAAACTGTCTTTATAGGAAACAAAAGAACAAAAACCATAAATATATCAAGAAGTATGTCAGAGCATATTGTCAGCGGGTAACAGAAAATACATATAAGATCTAGATACTCACAGTTTCTGGACCTCAGGCCAAAGTGTGTTCTGGAGAAGATGATCCTCTGGTGGCGGCTCTGCACACACACACACACACACACACACACACAATACAATTAGTTTGCCGTTATTGGTAACACTCCGAAATCTTAGTTGTTCAAAAATAATCAATCACATTCCAGCTGAATAAACAAGGAGAGACTGTTCCAATCTAAATTTGAATGTGTATCTGGAATCCACACAAATTAAAGAGAAAAGAAAGACCTTAAAGGATTATGAGGGGGTTTAGTGAAGCTTCAGAAACAACATCACTACACTGGGACACAGCTACATGTTAATAGCTGCTTTGATACTTACAGAGATGTTAGCCGACTGAATGAGACGATTACTAGACTGTAGATTACAAAATGTGACTAAGCACACATCATCATTTGCTTTCAGATCCTGATCGATCGCGTGTCCATGTCGGGGATAATTTATTAAAGGTAATTAATCAACTTAGAGATGTGATGCCGTCTGAATGAATGAGCGGCAGTCTCTCAATTTGGAAATGCTTTTTGATTCTGTTCATGTCTGTGCTGCAGGTATGTAAGAAACTAAGAGTTTTAAACAGCAGAAATTGAATAATAATTATGTTATTCAATTTGTTAACACTTCACCAGAAATTCTGCTGTTTAAAAAAGAGAAAAAAAATCAGATCCTAAGGATTGTTAACTGTTTGCAGGAAATATATAATATATTTCACAGAAATGAAAGGACTTCTTTGGGGAGAGTGAGAGTGAAATCAGGTGTCCCCTGCTCTTGCTAAATTTTGTTTCCT
This sequence comes from Hemichromis elongatus, assembly GCA_015108515.1. Lineage (NCBI taxonomy): Eukaryota > Metazoa > Chordata > Actinopteri > Cichliformes > Cichlidae > Hemichromis > Hemichromis elongatus. The sequence continues at coordinate 56,277 of VUQR01005265.1, forward strand.
TAACTTTACCGAACAGTGAACAGGCAGCACTTTTAGACATTAGGTCGGCAGATTCAAATGCTCTCAGAAAAAGGGAATTTAGACTAAAACTAAGCTTTAGTCCAAATTTAACCTAAACTCAAGCTGTTCGATCTATGTGGAGCCTACATCTTAGCCAATGCAAGACATTTCTGGGGGAGGTGGACATTAGGTTAGGGCGTAGGGTTTCAGAAGGGTTTGCGGTTTGACTGCAACTATGACATACCACAGAAGTGTGTGCATGGCCCCTTTCAAAAAGGCCTATGATACAGACTGTAAAGCAGAAACACTGACAACATGATAATCAGCTCAAGACAATGTCTAACATTTACATAAATTTACATTTGGTTGTATGAAATCCTCGCAAATAAAATCTGTCACCTTCTCTCTAAAAGCAACACATTATTTTGAAATAACATCCTGTTTCTCTCTACTGTGTGTTTCTTAACATTTCCTGGTGTTCAAGGGGGGTTAAGTCATGCCCAATTCTTTCCCTCACATCACTGGATCTGGACAAATTCAGTTTCCTTCCTGCTGCCTGTAGCTGATAGCTGCACTTTTTGCGTTTTTTGCAATCGGACATGGGCTTCCCATTTAGCCTGATCATTCATTTCTCTCCTTGCCCGCAGAACCCAATCAAACAAATAAAAATGCATTGTTAACAGCGGTCTCCACACTTGGTTGCTCCCGACATAGCCCGGGGTCATCAATACTTAAACTTTGCAATCACATAAGCCCGCTTTCTAATTAGCATAGTAGATTAAGGAGTGGCTTCAATCATGCTGATGACAGCCCTTGACACCCTCTAGCCCAGGGGTTTTAAAAGGCGGCACTACTTTCTTTTCATTTGACTCTCGTTCAATTTCCATCTGCCCGATTCCTACAATTACCTTCCTCTTTTGTTCCCCCAGTTTCTAGTTTTCCTTTTCCTCTAGGATTGTTTTAAACATTCTGTGTTTTTAAATGATCAGTTTTAGGGTTTTTTTTTTTTTTTCCTCTTTCAACATTTTATTAATTTATTTTCTTGTTGCTTCTGCTCGCGTCCGGCTCCTCTTTTTCCAAACACCTTTCTCCTGTGTGATACCATCAGCCTTCAGCAGAACCCCCAAAAATCACAGTGGTCTCTATAAATAAAGCTCTAACTAACTGCATATCATCGTCTCTTATAAGAGCAACTAGCAATAGGCGTATCTCTCAAACGCTTAAATGACGAGTATGACTCAGGCTTTTAGACTCTAGCGGGAAACAGCGATGCCCTTTTGGCTTCAAAATTATTTACAAGAGAGGTTTAACATATTTTAAGTGAGACTAGGTCCTCTGTAAAAATACTTGAAAGTGTAGGTCATGCAGCAGTACCTGTCAGGTTGAGCGGGTGGAAGTAAGACTCCTGGTATTGGTCAGACATACTGTTGAACTGCTTCTCTTCTTTTTTGTTTTTTGGCACAAGGTCACCTGTAAATTGAAATTCTACTATTACATTATGCAAAAGGAATGAGCAAACCCACATATGAATAAGCTTTCTTAAACTACAGAGAGAAGCGAAATTGATTTTTGATGGAAATCGTCAAACAAAACTGCGGCGTAATTCTCTATTTTACCCTGAAATACAGCCTTGTTGGACAGCCCGAGGGCAGGTGTGCTGGCTCCTTCTGGGAGGTTGGCACAGTCCTGACATAGTTGAAACAAACACAGAAGGCATATTCATGTGTTAGAGACTGCAGAGGCTCTTTAAGGTGACTGAACAGTCCATTAAGTACTATTCAGAGAATAAAGCCTTCGTAAGATCCAATTCTAAACATTTCCACCGATGGGAACAACATAAAATATCCTTTAGATACACAGATAGATACTCCTTAGATACACATTTAGCTGAATACTTACACTGGATGTTAACAGAGTTTCTTTTGAGGTCCCAGATATATTAGCAAAGTTCTCCACAAAGTTACGAGGTGCTTGAAATACTCTCAGGACCTTCTCATCGGCTCCAGACACAAACTGAAACCTTCCGATCGTGGCCAGGCACTGCATGTCATATCCATGGATCTGTGGCCGAGAGATTTCATGCCACGTGACCTGCGGTGAAGAAAGTCACAAAAAGATATGCTGAACATGTGGCTCTGTTCACTCGGTCGCGTGGGGCAGTGCCTCACTTTTCGATAGATCTCTGATGTTTGGGGATTTATTTTCTTGGCCCAAAACCCGGGACTTTGAAACAACGCCAAATACAACATTGATTCTTCCGTGCAAGTGAAACATTTCCAGCTTAAGATCCAAAGTGTTCTCACAGGGGACGATGGAAGGCTCCAATGTGATAACTAGATTTCATTTGGCACTCGCATCAGGTGGTATTGTGGCAATAATCCAAACTGGCATCTTAAATTATGTAGCGGAAGCAGGAAGCTAGACTACAAATGTTTCTACCCCAGCTAAATGCTAAACTGGTATGTTATACCGTGCTTCTAAAAATGCTAGGTGGATAGCCATATTGGCAATTTAGAAGTGTAGTCTTTTACGTTAATATATTATTGCACTGCAATATTGGTTTCAGTCCCAGCTGAGTCATCTTAGAATATATATAGTGTTGAAAGTAGATTAGGTATAGCCTTAGACATTTTAACAAAGGGGAAGAATAATGCATTAGAACCTGCCTGCATGTCCCATAAGGGACAATGCAAACGGCCTGTGCCAAAAAATGTAGTTCACACTACAAATAAAACGTGACAGCAAATGCGCTCTAGTGTGAACTAGACCTCAAAGCGCCCCGCATGCGCAAAAGAAGACATCACACACAACGCGCTCCGTTTACGGAAAACTTCTGTCTTCTCCGGCGCTGACAACTGGTGTCTGTCTTGTGTCAGTGGTGTAAAAGATGGATTTAATACGGCATGACCGTTCAAACAGCAGTCGCTTTCTAAAACATCAGAAATGCATCGGATTCAGTACCACATACGAACGTGACACAGATCGGATTTGTGCTGTTCACACGGTCATACCATGATCGATATGGGTCACATAGGGTCAAAAAAGTCGGACTCGATGCGCTTTCGCCTGCAGTGTGAACGTAGTAATTTAAATGGCAATGATATTCATTAAATACTGGTTTCAATACGCTGATGCCAAGCACATGAAATATGGCTGATATATAATAAATACTGAAAAAATAAACTCAGTGTGGTAACAAATAGTCTTTTTTTAATTAAAATTCTAAATCTTAATTAAATCTAAATTGACTGTAAGGAATAACTTAACTTTTGATGGGTACGTTTTATATTATCAGTGCATCCCAAGCATTTATCATATAGAGAAAGTAAAGTATAATTAAACTGTGAAATATTACTGTACTGTTAATAATTGGGCACCCATTTTTCTTATCTTGCCATTGAATGAGGATAAATGTAGAAATGAGAGAACAGTTTTATTTCATGACAATGTGAGATTTAACATGTTTGGCATCCAAATCACTAAAAAAAGATTAAGATTTGGCAATTTTATTTGATTCTAAATTTAATTCTAAAGTCTCAGTCACACAGTCGTGGTCAGCAACTCCTGGTAACATCTAATCACTAGCAGATCCTGGATGAAATCAACTCCAAAGAGGAGCATTCCTGTGATTGCTTTGATGGCTAGCAGACTGCTGCACTTGCCCCTTATTTGCACAGAAGACTCCGGCTTGTGTACACTTGCCATTTTTTCATAGAGCTGTAGTGAAACTTGAAAAAGTGTGCAGAGTGCACACATAGCATTGCCCTATAAAGTACCGTTCCCTGAAAAGTAAGAGCTCCCTCTGGTCTCTAGGCCTGTGTGACTGGGGCCTTAGATGTAGTAAGTCACTAATCATGTGGTTCAACATAAGTTAACAACCTTGGCATAATCTTTAACACAAATTTGACATTTGACAGACAAAAAAAAAAATGCTGTGTTCAAAAGCAGTTTCTTCCAGTTCAGAAAGATTTCAGACTAAAAACCTTTTTAAAAACTTCTCTTCCGAGGTTTGTGTATGTCTTGCTATATCTAAACTGGACTACTGTAATACACTGTATACTGCATTCAGTCAATCATCTTTTGCCCTTTTTGAATTACTCCAAAAACACTGCAGCCCGATTACTAACTGGAACCAGAAGAGAGGCCACGTTTCTTCAGTGTTGGGAGCCTTGCACTGCCTTAAATGGTCTTGCACCTGCATATGTGGTGGACACAAACTCCCTTACGATCACGAAGGTCTGCTTCTCAATGCCTCCTGATCATCCTGCAGTCGAAGCTTATTTCAAAAAGCTTTCGCCTTTGCTGTTGTTGCAATAAAGGTCTGTAATAAACCCCCAAATTACCTCAGACAGGCATCAGCTGACCACTTTTAAATCTAAGCAGGAGACATACCTTTTCTGTCAAGCTTCCAGAAACGAATGATTTCTGGAAGTGAGATTGAAGGATTGGCTGCTGTTGGATTCTTTCAGGTAATCATTGTGAATGTGGGCGGCATCAGTTTTTTTTTGGGAACTGTGATTTTAATTGTGCTATAGAAATAAAATTTCCTTGTTGACTTCAATCTACTAGGGTTCATGCTTAGTGAGGCTTGAATTTTTGTTGAGCAACGAATAAAAAACATAAATAACACATTTGTATGGTATCATATCATATCATAAGCCATATAGTGAGACAGAAAGGCTGTTGTAGCTGCTGTTACTATGATTTAATGCTGCTAATTTTGCATTTGTTTTTACCCTTTTGCTCTCTTGTGTCCTCCATGGAGTAAATAACCTGGTGGTCTGGTCAGAGCCCACACTGAGGATGAACTCACCCTCAGGATCCCAGCTCAGGTCTTGAACTGCATTAAAGTGACCTGATATCACAACTCCAGGTCTCCACTCCCCCTGGAAGAAAGGATCGTAACAGTTCAGCTACAACAATCCTGGATGAGCACCACCTGGTGTCAGACACCAACAGCTACATCAGCGGTACATGCTCCTGTCGCAGAGGCAAATTTATTTTAAAACACAACCTCGGGTTTGTGCTGAACTGTAAATTTAAATTCCAACTGGGTATAAAATAAACTCAGTTGTCCCAGAATTAAATCATTGGACCTTGAGACATTTATTCGATTTCAGGGACAAGCAACAAAGACGAATGCTAAGCCAGTCACACTGAGTGGCAGGCAGCAAACCTGGTGTGACTAATTACACTCAAATACACTCTCACAGTGAAGCAGGGGGGAAATGCACAAACAGTGAATCTTATTTCAAATTGAACTGCCACTCTGCTTCAACATGACACAATGTATACTTCTTCAGGAAATGATGGGGGGGAGGGGGACAAACATGTAACTAAGTAAAGGACATTGATTTAAAAGTTTGAGTATAATCCCCACATCCATGGCTCTCACCTCTTTGTCTAGGTCCTTGCACCAGAGATGTAGTGCACCGTGAAACGCGTGAGCCAGAACCATGGAGCCGTCTGGACTCATCTGGCAGCCGTAGAAGCCTAAAGTGTTACCACCAACCTCCCCGACACGAACCTGGTGGGAAAGGAAGCAAAAATGTCCTGAGGGCAAAGTTATTGGGATTAATTATTCAAAAAAACTTTGCAAGGAACCTAGAAGTAATGCTAACGCTGTCACTAAAACTAGCTTCTTTTTATCACAGTCCTCTGTTTAGACTCGACTACTGTAATAGGCTTTATTCAGGCATCAGTGTGTCCCTGCTTAGCCGACTGCAGCTGCTCCAAAACACTGCTGCATGGTTATCAACTGGAACGTGCAATTGAGACCACACACATATCTCAGCGTCCCTACACTGGTTGTCTGCGAGTTTTTCAAATAAAAGTCAAGATTTGATTATTCGCTTTTAAGGAATTATATGGGTTGGAGCCTGCTTAGCTCTTTGATCTTTCAATATATCACCGAGGTCTGTAAATGCTCCTAGCTGTCCAGAGGTCCAGATTAAAGCACAGAGGAGATCAGGTCTTTGCAGCTGCTCTACTGCAGAGAGAATGTGGCTGCCAAACTGCCTCTTCGCATCTGTTCTCTTTTTTTATTCTTTGGCTTTAACGTCATGTTGTCTTATTTTTTGAAGTAATTTGATTATTTTAGGTCTACAGTCGATTCCTTTACAAATACAGTTGACGCAACAGTCATTACTGATTAAGTGTCACATACAGAGAAACAGCAGCGGAGTAGAGAAAGGATCCTACTGCATATAACAATCTCATATGCAGTAGTGCATAAAGCTCATGTGTCTCCTCTTGGTTCTATGTAAGCCCACATGCTGAGGTTTATGCAAAACAGGTTGAGGGAGGGAGAAGTTAGGATTGTCAAAGCTCTTCTCAGTCTCCCTCTAAGACATATTAACTAACAGACTCCATAACGGCAGACAGAAGCAGGAAAAAGACGAAAACAATAAAAACCTAACAAATTAAGCCAGCGAGCCAGATGAGAAATTATGTAAAATGTGACTTATTAGTCTCATTGAATAATAATAAGAAATTAAAAATTTAAATAATAAAAATGGAGTTGAATAAACTCTCTGCCCCCCCACCCCACAAACAAATAAATTTGTCTAACACATAATGAATGCGACTGCAGCACAGCGTATCACATTAAACAAATAATGATGAAAAATGTTTGAGCTTAGAAAACATAGAGAGATTTGCATAAATTGGATTTGGTTGAGGGCTCGTGACCCGTGCATCATGCTATATAGAGACTAAACCCTCCGTGTGGTGTGAGCTTGCAGTACAAAAGACATCCAATTTTAAAATTACCAGTAATCACGGCCAGAAAAATGATTGACTCCTTTAGGATTTTCATCAGCTGTCCAATCATGTGCACCTTGCCTTTGTGCATACAGACAGTTTTGTATTGAATTTTGTGGATTCAAATCGCTGCCTGTAACAGAAAGCCCATTTTGATTTAAGTGCAGTTACCAATTACCCAAACAAATAAAAACTCACTGTTTAAAGCCTCTATGAGGTCATCCTAACTCACTTTAAGTTTATTCTAAGGGAAGAGAAAAGAAATGAAATAAATAAAGTTTGATGTAAGAGGTAAAAGGAGAACTGCAACAACAAATAATTAATATTCCACAAGAATTTGATGGGAACAAGAATACAGACTATAAAGCTTTGATAAACTGCACTGGATTCTGGATTAATTCATCCATTCATTGAAATTAATACAAATTACATCCTAAAATAGAGGACAATGTTAATATTGTGCTGTTGCTTATATAATCAGTACAATTCAATGTGGGATTATGCGACAGAAATAACTTATAAACAATGTAAAAATTAATCAGAGTATTCAGGCCACAGGGAGCCGTTTTAACCATGAACTGTCAAGTGATGCAACTGGTTCACACAAGAGAAGAAAACTACCATCATCCTCCAACAGCGATAGACAGCACGGCACACCGAGTCTGTACACTTCATGGACACGGGGCGTTTTGCAGACCGGTTTAACTTTTCACTGCCATGAAGAATTTGAACAATTAAAAGCTTTATTGGGCCTTGAGGCCTTGGAGGCAAACTGGACCCAAAGGGGAGATCTATTCAAATCGATAGCAGTCAAACCAAACTTCGAGTGCTACACCGCTCCCTCACTATCCAGGTATCTCTTCCATCTTTAATTAGCTCATGCCTTAAAATGATATACGCAACAGATATGAGGAAATTTGAGAATTGCTAAATTCACACTTTTTTTTCCTTTTGCACAGCTCGGTCTGTAACATTTGTTTTTATAAAAGTTAGTGAGTTTGTTTATCTTCACCAGTGACCTGAGGCAGACTGCAGAAGACACGCTGAACAATGTGTATCAAACAAAGACCTTAAGAGGCTACGCAAAAACACAGTATCAGCAGAACATACATAATTTAGCTACAGCAGTGTGCTGTATGTGGACGTAAATTGCGGATCTCGATCATCCCATTTTCTTGCCTGTGTATACTGGTCAACAACGACCTTCAAAATAATGTCCGTATGCAGGCTGAAACACAGTGGAACTAATGACAGCGTTAAAGGCATGCCTTTACTTTGAATGGCACAATCTTCCAACCATCTAGAAAAAGACAGAGTAGGAGAGAGGAAAGAGAGACAGCCAGGAAGAAACATAGATGGCGAGATTGAGAGAGAACGGGATGCAACATTAAGCAGATTGATTTTAAAATTCGGCACACAAGGGGCAGCCGTAAATCATGTAAAAACTCGCAGAGGCAAAAAGGCGTCATCTGTCTTGTTTACGAGAGCAGGAACAATATGGATGCACGGTGTGCCTTATCGCTGGACAGTGGGTAGTGGGAGTATTTGGGAGTAATAGAACAAGGGCAGTAAAAACGGAGAGGTATACATCATTCTCAGAGAGAGAAATTTTAGCCATGCTGAGACAAACCACACAGCAAGAAGCTTTTCTCAGTCCTGTAGAAAATACAATGTGAAAATCTTTGTAAAATATAGTAAAAGATACAGCGAAGCATTATTTTCACGATGCATTAATGAACTTCTCTTTATTATCTGGGCAGTCATTTAGCAAAATCTAAAGTATGGGAATATTTGTGCTTGCCTAAAGATTTGAAAAAGAATAAGAATGACTCAATGACGTATGCACCCATCTATTTGTAACAGAAAAGGGCCACCTATTCATTACGGGGCTCCTTAGTATAACGTTTTCAGGGTGTTTAACAGAGTTCAGACGGTCACTGTTTGGGTTATTACTTGCAATATTATTTGGAAATTAATTTTTAACTTGAAAATGGTTCATTAGGAAGTATCCAAGAGCCCAATGCGACGTCTTCAGCTTTTCAGTAACTCAGTAGTGTGCAAAAGTCTTGGGCCGCCTATCGTTTCTTAATGTTGTTCCAAGACGATAGGAAATGGCTGCAGAGATTTAATGAAAAGTACAATACAACATGTAAATGTAGTATGTAAGGCAAAAACTACCATTTTAGCGACCTTTAAAATCAATATTTGGTATGACTGCCTTTATTTTTCAGCACAGCCTGATCGTTTTGCATGCTGGTGAAATGCAGCCCAAAGTTTGACAAAACCTCCACTGTGGCTGTAGATACTCACTGTTGTAAAAGAACAATTATTTGGATTCGTCACTTCATAAGAAATGTTACCACTGATTTTCAGTGAACCTTTTCTCCCCATTTCCCTTTCTTAAAAATGGCTTCTTGACAGCCACCTTTCCACTGAGACCATTTCTGATGAGGCTTCAGTGAACAGCAGATGCAGAGATGATGCAAAATATCCAGATGCATCTCTCAGGTCTTTGTTTTATTTATTTATTTATTTTTTGGTATTTTCTAACTAACATAATGGGAGAAAATGTGCTTTTGTGATAGGCTGCTAGTAACAAAGTGTCTAAAGACGCAAGCTAAAAAAGGTTGTTTGCTACATTGTTTGCTATGTGTCGACCTAACACTGGTTCATCCATCGAGTTAGGTGTTTTTTTTAAGCCAGAATGATTCGTAGGTCAGCATTAGGTATTTAAATAAAAAACAAAAAAACAAAAAAAACACACACACACACACACACACACACACACACTCGTATGAAAATAGTCATGTAAAAGCTTTGAAGAACTATTGCTCAAGACCTCTTTAAAAACTTAGAAGAAAGTCTGGGCCTTGGAAGAAACCGTCATCTATAAAACAGAACTCACTTTGGACTTTGTTGCTTTCTGTGATCTGCCATGCGACTAAGTGTAACCTGAGGAGGAAACATATGCCGAGGTCTAAATAAAGGGTTATCTCTCAGACACACACACACACAAACTGATAATCCCTCTAGCGTTGTGGTGGCCCGCTGTGGTCAGTTGGAGATGTTAATTACCAGTGTGCCTCGTTAGTGAGATGTGCTTTACGCAGCGGTGGGCCCCAACCATCCCACTGCTAACCCTGCTCTCCATTAAATCTCACCAATTACTCTAATCAGCGTAAAGAAGTGGAGCGCTTCTATGTAAAAAATAGCTAATTAAGACACACGTGGCTGGTCATTTAGCTCTGAGCAACCCCCCCCACCCCACCCTAAAATAAAACAATGCCAGTCTCAAAAAGGAAAACCTTTGTGAGGGTAGATAAAACACTCAAAAACTGCCAAATGCCTTTATTTCTAAAAATATATCATTATATAAACAGAGTTTAATTCAATTCAACATGCCATTGTTGTACCTGTGTGTTTCTGGTGTAAGTGACAAAGCGTCTGAGTTTAAGTTTCCTCTGCAGGCAGGTGAAACCGTCAGTTCAAAGGGTTTGAATCTCAAAAAGAAATTTAGGGGGAGAGGAAAGAGAGGAGGAGACTCATATGCTATGCATTCCTACATTCAGCAGAAAGGTTATTTCAGGTATGGGGGTTATTTCTTTATTTTTGCTCTGGCTATGGAGGGAGATTGGCCACACTAGACTTGACGCCCATCGCTGCTTTTTCCTTCCCCACTGACTGCCTTTGTCTAATCATACTGGGAAGAATTTGTGACATCAGTGCTCGCTTCGGGCACTAATCATCGCCCCTTTGTCGGAGAGGAGATTCAAGACTTTTATAATTTTCTCTTTTCTCCGGTCTTTGTTGCTCGTCGCTCTGGATGTGGACGATGAGATCAAAAGGTGCAAAAATGCAACTGATCAAGTGTGGAATCTTAGTCATTACTGCAGAATGTGATCACAGCCGAGGTGCCTGCCATGACGAGGTCGGCCACTTCTGTTCAACTGGATGAGTGCGATGTATGTGTGTGTGTATGTGTGTGTGTGAGAGCATTTTCGGTCCTCCACTCAGGCATGCCTCTGTGTCCGAGCATATCTTTGGCATTAGTTCGCATCAGACTCCTACTCAATAAGTGTCAGGTAAGAAGGAAGGTACTCTGAGGCAGCCCTGAACCACATGAGAATAAGCTTGTATAAAAAAGAAAAAGCTGTGGGGCAGATGGGCAGAGAACTGTTTTTTCTTTGCCATCCACACTTGAGTTAAATTTAGTCTCATTCTAGCACAACAGCAGCTGTTTGGGCTCCAAAGACACGAGGTAGAGGGGGGAGAAAGAAAAGGAGGACAGAGATGATGTCAGAAGGGGATAGAAAGAGAAAGGGAGGACAACATTATGAAATGTGGGCGTTAAGAGTCAAAAAGAAAGACAGATGGATTTAAAAAAAAAAAAATTAACAAAGGTGCTGCAGTCAGAGGCTATGGCACATCTTCCACCAGCAGCCTCTTCATCTCTTGTTGGATGTGTTAGGGAATGGGCTGTTAAAAAAAGGGGAGGTTCAGTGTGTGTAAGTGATAGAAGGGAAGATGGGGGGAGGACAACACCGGCTTTGCTAAACTCACAGTGCTGGGCTCAGCGCCTCTTCATCACTGTCTATCACTTCTATTCCTGACACTTCAATGTCAGGGAGAGTGGAAACTGACGCAAGGGCACTGACAGCAGGAGAAGGGATACTGTGGGCGGAGGGTGGAGGGGAGGAGGGGTTCAGGCTCCAGATCATGTCGCAAGCAACTGAAAGGAAAACTGGCCAAAACAGACTGAGAAGGTGGGTGTGTGAGTCTCCATGGATGTGTGAACAAACCCTGTGCTGACTATGGACAATGACTGAATTCACTTATTGTATATGTGTGTAGGCTCTGTGGATCTGCATGCACAACACTGACCTTCTCTATCCACACTCCAGAACCGTCCTCAGGAGCCCAGAGGATCATGGTTTTGTCCATAGAGGCAGAGAGCAAACAGAGACGCTGTTGCAGCTCGCCACCTGCAGGAGGCGATAAAGAGATCTGTTTTCAGGAAAGCAATAGAGATCAAAAAATGTTTAACAGTTGAGCATTAGGCCAGTGCTTCTCCATCTTTATGATTTTTGTTCTAAGCTGCATGTGTTATAAGTTATTTCAACAAATTTCCATAGCATGCTTTTTTTTAACTACTTATGTTAATAATCTCCATGAGTGCAGCTCAGAAACTTAAGTAGTAAACATGTTTTGCTCTTTTCAAACTAAATGTTCCCCATTAACAACAAACACCCAAAAGAAAAAAAGATCTCAAACGATGGTGCTGTGGTTAAAAGCTTTCTGCTCCCCAAACACACAGATAGCTGCAGGCATGCCTGCCTTCCATGCAAAACCACCAAAGTGCTGGGAGAGTGCAACTGTCATTTCATGAACTATTTTTTAGTTAGACAATTGTTCTTGCATTATAATTATTGCAACTTATGTTGAATTTTTTATATATATATATATATATATATATATATATATATATATATATATTATTTATTTTTTTAATGATTGTTTGTATTCGTGTATCCGAAGCTGAGATATATGTAAAGTGAATGTGATGTAATACGCTTTTAGGAGAACCAAAGTCTAAAGCAAGAATTTATCGCATCCATCGGTCCTTTGAGGACTAATTAAGTCAATAACTTTTAACACTTCTATTTTTCTTATTCCTTTTAAAATGTCAGCCTCTTGCTGGCTTTTGTAAGCCAAGTCTGAAAGACATATGGTGAAAAACAATGCCTCTCAGCGTTGTGTCCAAGCCAATTCATTTACTTCCACCAGCTGTGGAAATTGAGTAAGTGATTGAAATGTTTTCCTCTGAAGCTAAAATAAATGGTCTGATTGTGTTCTTGACTAACATAACTAATAGATTGTAGCTATGACCTACTGGCAATTTTCTGCAAGTTCATGCCTAAAAACGGGCGTCATAGTACCCGATTTCCTCACAGGTTTTAATTAAGGTACCTTGATAGAAAGGAGGCTGCCAGTGAACCCCATACACCCAGTTCTCATGGCCTGCCAGCACCGTTTCAAGGGACACGGCAAACACTGAGGACTTATCTGTAGAAAGAACACAAACAAAGGCCAAATAAAGCTTAAAAACAAAGAAACTCCACGGGAAATAGTGTCTGATTATAACAACAACAACTGGATGATATTTGAAATATTCCACACACAAAAAAGACAATTATGCATAAACATACAGACAGGTCTGTAACCATCACGTGCCATTAAACCTTCAAAAAGCATCTCTCTTCCTTTGGCTAATTAGCGCCCCTTTTATAATCAAGCCTGGGTGGCCCACTCACCTCTCTCCTTCACTTCAAAAATGTCCTCTTTCATTTTGATGATGCTGTGATTGTCCTCTGCATGGGTGTCTGTGCCAGACTTGGCACACAGCCGCCACACTCTGATGAGAGAGTCCTGCGAACAGCTGGCTAATAACAGCTCCCCACCTGAATGGGTGAGAGTTAAAACCCGAAAACCTTCACTACTCAAAGTTATTTGTGTCGGCTCAAAATATTCTCTTGTAGAATCTATCCTCACTTTGCATCGTTTCATTTAATTAGATCATGTCCTTCAATGAAATGTGTGGTATTATGAAACACAGTGGTATTGTTTTGGTGTTAACAGAAGCAACAATCGTCCAAAAAAAGACCAGCATTACTGTCCACAGTGAATACACTTTAATATATCACCATGGACTAAGAGGACGCAAACCAAGAAAGTAGCCTCTGCTCCAAAGTTAACCCCCTACATGGACGAGCAAAATGCCAACTTTTACGCTCTGGTAACACAAAGACTGAGCTATGTTTCCAAGCGTAAAGGTGAGATTTTCAAACCTAAAAATATTGTGCCAACTCTCAGGCATGGCGGTGGTAGCATTATGCTCTGGATGGAATGAGATGGAATAACAAAGTTGAAGAAATACCTTCGAATTCTTCAACTTCACCGCAAAATAACAACTAGATGGTTGAAATCTGCATATTGTGCAGTGGCCAAATATCCAGTCAGGACTGTGCCAGAAGCTTGTTGATGGCTAAAAAACTATAAAGTTATGCAGAGTTTAGGTTAATTTCACACAGAAAGTTATTTGATTCATCATAAATTTTAAATCATTATTTATAGCAGCCTTAAAAAAAAAACAACTTTCCCCTGATATCTAACAGAAGAAGCGTAATTTAGAAGTTAGTTTCAAGCAGAGCTCATCGTGTTTAAAGTGGTAAAAGCAGAGCCAAGTGGGACGATTAAAAACCGCGTCTTAGTTTTGTGCCTTGTAATGAGCATTAAAGCCTCAGCTAGATGTTTAATTTCACTTCCATCACTTATCGGTTAGTTAGGAGAAGATTGCTCCTGAGTGTGATGCCAGCCAAATACGCACGGACACGTGGCAAACAAAGCACGTCCCACAGTTCCTGAGTGTCCCCGGCTCTCACATCAGTGCTTTTCTCTCTCCAAGATAAACAGATATCACAACAACAACAAAAGTCCTGTGTTGCTACCACTAAAGGCCTCCAGAATGCTGGGACAAGAAGGATGAAGCCATTATAGTTTGTCAATCACGGCGTAATGACACTAATGATAACGACAGCCATGATTTGTCTTGCTTCTCCCCTCAAACTGTGCCAAAACCACACGCAGCGGTGACTATTTCTGTTTTTAAAACTTGATACAAAAACTGGGCATCAAAGTAAATTTTAACTTTGACTTTTAATTTATGATACTTTTACCATCTTAATCTTGTAGCTTCTGCATAGTCTCCGAAGAGGCCAGCACGGCCATGTTTTCTGACCATTTAATTATTCGGAAAAAAAGCAAACATTTTAAAAGCCTTTCAAGTGAGACTTCTTTCTACAAAGCTTTTGGTGCATGACAGATGTCAAGCTGATTTTAAAGCAGCATATAATTAAACCTAGTGAAAAAGAAAAAAAAAAAAGATTAAAAGACAGAAATACAAAACTAGAAATCATGCGCTGAACCCCAATATTGAACAGCCATGATAAACTGCTCCTCTAGTGCTCCAATTTGCCATCTGTCGAGTCATAAAAGAACAGAATGATTTATTTAACTACCCTTGCAGCAGATAGAGGGTTTTTGTCATTCCTGTGAGAATACTTCATATAAACAAACTTCATTCTGTCTCTTTTTTGGCTCGTAGCTTGGCAGCATGGAGTAGGTCATAGACTGTGAGTAGGAAGGAGACACTGGTGAAGAGGGTTGGTTAAGGAGATGAAATAGCTTTTACACAGTCAGAACAGTGCGGTAATGAAGTGCCCTTGAAGAGGGTTACACAATTAGTAGAGCCTGGATTGGATCCATGCATTACCGGGTGCTATCAAAATAGTCTGAATGCAGTGGATGGTGAGGCTGGACTTTAGCATGAAAAGATGGAAACCACGTGCATGCTTTAGACATTTGCTGGGTCTGCGAGGAGAAAATTGCCTTTCCACTTCTTTGTTTTTCAATTTGCAAAGGTCAAAGACCACATGTCAGCCTTTCTTGTCAAATTGGTTAAAGGCTAGGACAGGAAAGCTACTCCCACCCCTCAGCAACATGTTATCTAACTCTTCCAAAGCCCAGAAACTGCATTATCCCGCTTTGCAGGCTTTCTTAAGATCGACTGAAGATAAGTGAGAAATCAAGCACATGCTTTTCAGGCTCTGGAAGACAAAACACTACCATATCAGAAAAAAAAGAAAATAAGATGCATTTTAAAAGGAC
The DNA here is from genome assembly GCA_015108515.1 of Hemichromis elongatus. Taxonomy (NCBI): domain Eukaryota; kingdom Metazoa; phylum Chordata; class Actinopteri; order Cichliformes; family Cichlidae; genus Hemichromis; species Hemichromis elongatus. The sequence goes on from VUQR01005265.1 coordinate 71,763, forward strand.
TCCAGACTACAAAGCTATCAAGTGATTTTTTTAAAGCCACGTCTTTAATGATCTGTGATCATAACAGGTCCCATTTTAGTAAGCTTTATTACCCACAGAACTCTTTAATTGACCAGTAACAAACATTTTATTCTATTTTTAATAACTAAAAATGATAAAATGCTGGTTAATTAAACAGTTCATCTTGGATATTCAGTCGTTGCCATCTAATATAGATCCTGGGCTCAAATCTCAGCCTACGTAGCCAAACAAAACAGGACTGGTTTAAGAAGACGCTAATGTCACTTCAACACGATTCTGTCTTTGTGCAAAACCTTTAAGTTGGCCCTCAGATCTGCTTCCAGTTGTTTCAAGCGGTCTTTAGAAATAGTTTTCCAGGTTTTCAAAGTTATTTCTGGGCAAACATCTAAAGAAGAGCTTTAAATGTCCTTCAAGAAGGTTTTTTTTTTTTTAAGTGTTCCTGAAACTACATAAAGAAATAACAAGAGAGCTTGAAAGAGTTCAGCCTGTGTTGGAGAATAAAGGTGGCCATACCAAAGATTGACTTTCAAGCTTGAGTTTTTGTCTTAAATACTCTATTTACATGTATTATTCCGGATGTTTCAATCAACTGTTGCACCTGTTATAACTATTATAATAAAATGAAGTGAGAGATCGCTCAAGACTTATGCGCAGTAATGTATTTTGATTTTTAATTAATTGTGTCTCACGTACACTCTTCTAGGACCGTAACCTGCTTATACAGCTGGTACAAGGAGTCCACTCACCTGTAGATGCCCACTCCACTCCACGAACCCAGTCTTCATGACCTTGCAGGGACATGGCTCTCTGCAGCTATTGTAGAGGAATTAAAAAGGGTCAGACACTGCCCTCTAACTGTGGAAATTCAAATGAAAGCATGCACACAAAGCACATAACAGAGCACTTCCTGAAAGAAATATCAATCTGAGCTTACCTGTCCATTGGCCTGCACATAGAGATGCACCCGAGAGTCATCACCCCCACAGGCCAATATGGGAACTGTGAGAAAAAGTTTTCACACAGTCACAAGAGCGCACATATACACACACACACAGACACACATACACACACTCGCTCTCACAGCAGGCTCCCTCAATTTACATCCCCATCTAGGTTTTATAAACAGAAGCGGAATGGAAAGGAAGCAGCACAGCATGAAACAGACAGAAAAGCGTGTAAAATAGCGAGGCAAAATGACACGAGACACTTCAAACGGAGACAGAGTTTTGAATATTTGAATATGACGTTCAGTTACAGGCACTAGAGCAGTCGTGTAAATTGAGATGGATGACAAGAGAGGAAAAGAGAATGTATGTGTGAGTGTATGCGTGTCTCATAACTTAAGAGATGTCTATGGATGAACGGCTTAGGCTTACCTCTGCTGCCTGGCAACAGTACCAGAGAGACATCCAGCATGAAACCACTGCCAAAGGACAAGTTATGGAGGCACTCGGCTGAGGAACGGAAACATACATGAAATTAAACTTTGAACACGATGTAATGATAGGAAACAATTTAATACAGATGACATTGCACATGTGGACACAGAGCCCCCCCCCCCCCCCCCCCCCCCCCCCACCCCTAAACA
>VUQR01005266.1:3738-19816 GCA_015108515.1 Hemichromis elongatus
TTGTACATTGGGTTTTGTATGTGTAACACACACACAGATTCTTTTTACACATACAAAACCCAATGTACAAATACAAAACTGATTTACAAGTACAAAATATTTATGACCACGATTTGAGCCCATAGTAAATAGCTTGTTCTTGCTGTAGCGTGAAAACAGGTGTACCTAATAAAGTGAAAGACATTGTAAAATTGATGTGTGTAATGCTTGCATTAGCTGATAGTTTAGCACAAAACCTCTCATTCAAATACAGTCTCTGCAGACTATTACATACATGCTAATATTTATGGTTCAAAAAATCCAATTCAATTTTATTTATACAGCGCCAAATCGCAACAACAGTCACCTCAAGGCGCTTAATACTGGTAGACCCGACAATAATACATAGAAAGAAAAACCCAACAATCATATGAACCCCTATGAGCCAGCGACAGTGGGAAGGAAAAACTCCCTTTTAACAGGAAGAAACCTCCATCAGAACCAGGCTCAGGGAGGGGCGGGGCCATCTGCTGCGACCGGTTGGGGTGAGAGAAGGAAGACAGGATAAAAGACTAGTGACATAACCTACTGGTTTCTGCTGAAACAAGAAGGTTATGTCACAGTGGCTACCAATGTCCATCTTTTATTTACAGAGTGTGTATTCCCCTTCTTGCATCGGCAGGACGTGGGGTCCTGTCAGTATAGTGAGCTTTAGAGATACATGATGTTGCAGTGAAGCCACTAAATGATGGACATTATTTGAAACCTTTTGATTCATTCAAAGTTTCCTAAATGTTTCCCTTTCCTTTAAGGGACTGAGCACAGACTCTCAAAGTTTTTCAACTTCACAGTACAGCCTGAAACGCCCTGGTGCAACAATGTTAAGGGACGCTCATGCGATTACCAAGATAATGAGTCCAGGTATCAAGTTCACTTCATGTAATCACATCTCATCACATCTATTGAGCAGTGGGACAATATCAAAAGTATTAACTTTATTAAGTCTTATGTAACAAAATGGGCCCCACAGACTTTGTGCCCACTTTGTTTTAAGGGAACAGAATCGCTTTTTTTTTTTTAACAGGACATTAAATATGCAGAGTTTAATATAAAGCAAGTCTGTGTCATTCTTCAGCACCATGAATTAAAGTCATAAATTAAACGTTAACTGCGCTGCTGTGAATAAACAACACAGGAAAACTGTAAATGTATGTGTGTGGTTTTAAATGTCGGGTGCCAGCGTGTGCTTATGAAGCACATTTCTACACCAAGGCCTCCCACGCCACCTGAATGCTAAACAGTCCCCACCCCACCCACCCACAAAGTTATAGCACCATGTGACCACACTACTACTGTCTGTTTTCACTGCTCCCTGCAATGTCCTCGCCTGGCGTGTGCTGGCTTTTGGGGTAGTAACACATCAGAGCGAATAAACCGATTTGTGTCTGTGAGAAAGATGTTGTATGTAGCACGTGTTCAGTCATATACAGCCTGTCTAGGGTTTTATGGTTTCTCAGAGGAGGCAGATTTAGAAGTCTGATGTAGACCCGTGTGTGTTTGCCAAGGAAATCGCTGGTTGATACTGTTGTTGCAAAGGTTGGGATCCTGCAGCGTGTCAGCTGCTAATGTAATGCATAATGAGACCCTGAGGAGAAATATGTGTGTGAGAGACTCTTACAATCTCCACACAGCTCTGCACGCTGTGCATATACAGTAAAATCAATAGTGTGTAGTGTACTGTAAGGCCAAAAGTATGTGGACAGCCAAACAGGCTGTAGTGTAGTGGACAAACGACAGTTAGCAGCTGCCTCAGACTCACAAACTGTACAAAAAAGATGGATGCAACTACTGTGAGGTCATCTGCATTTTGTCTAGTTAGCATTTTGGCCACCTCCATGTTAGTGTTTTGGAGCCAATAGTGACCATATTGAGATGAAACGATGGCGCTTGGTTAAAAACTGCATCTATTACTGTAACAAACCCACAGCAGACCCGGGTGCACGTTCATGCTTTCCAGCGTACTTTATTAACACGGCATGATTGCCGAAGCCGCGCAGGTGCGTCCGCCTTCCCTGCATGGCACCGCAGGCCACGCCCTGCCACAATTACTTCGCAAGTTGAGCTGTGCGATGCGATGAACACTAATTTTTAAACTTCAAATCTGTAGATTTGAAATGTTTTGGGCTATGCCAGATGAAAGAGGACATGAAATTGAACAAATTGGTGGTGATATTGTTGGTTACGTCTCCAAAATGGCGGAGGAAAAGTTGGATGGTAAAAAAATCATTCAATCCAACATGGTGTGAGACATATTTCAGGACTGCTGTCTTCATGTCTACTACTCAGGCAAACCTCTATGTGGTGAGAGCCCATGGTGACACGGCCCTTGAAAGATTTCCCAAAATTCAGTGAAACAGCCTCGTTACCAATGCTACAGTTTCTCTGTGGCAGAGAAGTGGTGCACTTTTGCCTTTACAAATATTGCTAATACATCCTCTGATTGTGAGGCCCAAGGAAGCGACGCTTGGTATAAATCTGGCGTTCAGTCCTGAAAATTTCATGTTGCCATGTCCTGTACTGAAGTCTGGGAGGTGCTGGAAAAAAAAAAAAATCAAATCCCACATTTCCCCTTTTGTCGCACTTTTTAAAGTTCCATAACTGCCCAATTTTAATGTTGTTGGTGTTTGCTGACAAGTCAGCCTCTCGACTAAGGCTTAGCGGAAACCTATGATCACAAAACTGACTTAAATAAACTTTAAATGAACTGGAAATGTTTTTAGGTTCACGTCTCTGTTGATTTTTATCACAACCTGACCAAGACTTATTATTAATGTCTACTGTGAATGTGGCGCCCTCAGAAAGTTCTGTATTTGTGTTTTCCTATCATCCATGATTTCTGAAAAATATGCCCCTGGGAAAAAAAAAACCCCCACATATTATAATAATAAAGAAAAATCACACTAAGATTAAAACTGATGACTAAAGAGATAGATTTTAAGACAAAAAATAAATAAACTGAAACAACAAAACCCAATCTGGAAACTAATAAACTAATTAAACTAAAGTAAAATAAAATAAATAAATGAATAAAAATAAATAAATAAATAAAAAAATAAAATAAAAATAAAATAATAATTATTATTATTATTAAAAATAATAATAGAGTTAAATAAAGTTAAAGTTAATAATAAATAAAAATAACAGCTAATGAGAACATTTTTTCAGGCAGAGGATGAAACCAGGGCCTGCACGGCGACTCGGCGTGAGATAAACAAAATGCCTTTGAACTTTGGTGGCGAGCGCCTCACAGCAAGACGGTCGCGCTGCCTTTCTGTGTACTGTGCCCGTTAGGTCAGCTGGTTCTAAACCGCCCGTGGGTGTGACTGAGTGTGAGTGGTCGTCTATCTGTCTGTGGCGACCCGTCCTGGATGCACCCAGCCCGTCACCCTGCGAGTGCTGGGAAATGCTCCAGCCTGAACTGGACAAGCGTCGCAATAAAGAAGGATTTCAGACAAAGCTACTCTAACAGAGTCTGAGAATAAAAATACGAAGCTGGCTATGAGGAAAAGTTCAGATTAAGCTGTGCACGTAACCACGGCTCTTTGCTTCTCACACAAATAGGGACTTGTCTTCTGTCGGTCTCTCTCTCTCTCTCTCACGTGAGGAGTCTTCAGTGTCCTTGCTTCTCACAGATGTGTGGAGACACAAATACAAATATATACATTCTTCTGGTGTGCTGCTGACACAGTGATATGATAACCTGTGTGCAGACTTTGAGACATACACACACACACACGTCTTTGTAATGGAGTTAAGTTTTATGACAGCACTCAAAATTTTGCCAACACAGCGTTATGATTTGCGGCAAAACTCCCCTTTACTCCTCCTCCTCCATCTACTCCGTGAGCCCGTTCCCTCGTCTTCACATCCAGTCATCTCTCTGCTTTTTAGCAGCCTTTGTTGCCACTCCTGGCCCCATATTTCTTTCATCCTATTCATCCCACCGCCATGCTCTTTATATTGAGATTTCTTTCACTTTTAGCATCTCTGTTTTCCTCCTTGCCCACCTCTATTTGCCCCTCAGTGTCTGCTTTCCTTTTCAAATATTTTACTTTCATCATCTTTTATTTTTTTCTTTCTGTGTTCTCTTTCTCTCCTGTCCTCCACTATTTTCCCTAAAACATCTTACATCTTTTGTAAATTTAAAATATTTTACTAATATCTTCTTTCTAAATCAGCCATGAGCAAAAAAGTCCCCCCCAATATTTTTCATGCACTTTCCAAAGTTTCCATTTTCTCCTCTGTTTGACCCTGGCTCTTTTTTTTTTTTTCTAAATAGTGTTTTTCTTGCCGTTTAACCTACAAAAATGTGCTGACACTGTTTGCCTTTTTTTTCCCTCCTGGAAAGGACGACACGTTCAGGCCGTTTAAACACGCGTTAGTTTGATTTAATATTAAAGAATTTCGGTGTTACTACTGTGCCGGGTGAAAGCACTTCTCTTAATCTTAAGTTTCACTCGGGAGGGTGTTACATTATGGAGCTCATTATTCAGCAAAGCCATCTCGTACAAACAGCAGGTACTCTCTCTCTCACTGTGATCGGTCCCCACCCTGCTGTTTTCCATAGGACTTCATTACTTTTTAAAAATAAATCCTGTAACACAGAGTTTATGTCCTCAGACAGCTCAATCTGTCCTCAAACTGTTGCAAAAACGCACGATAAACACGCACCAGTGACACCAATTCACATAAATGTGTGTAAACAGGAAATTATCTGCCATATTGTACTGCTTTGTTGCTTAGCAACTGACTTTTAAAGTGGTAGATTGCTTAGCAGTGGAATATGGAGGAATATGAGAAATCATTTCTAAGTTCTTGATTTGAAAATATGTCCTTTCTCCTTTTAAAGGTGCACTATGAAGCATCCGCCCCGTATTAAAAACATTTTTTACTGCCAGTGTCTGAAGGGGCTGAGGTCTTACCCATCTCTCTCGCCGCCTCTAAAGGGGCATTTTCACACAAAGTTACTAGAAGCAACGTGGCGACCAATGATATTTGGCGAAATGGGTGAAAAAACTGCTCATAATCTGAAAAGGGTGGATCCTGAGTTAAACTTCTCTCACCATGGAGCCGAGCGATTGGAGTGACTACTAATTAGAGAGCACTAATAGTCACTCTATTATTGATATGACAGGGTGGTAAATGCATTAGAGGGTTACACAGGCTGCCAGAGCCCGCACCGTACACTAGAGACCAACCATCAGCGACAAAGCGATGTGCGATGAGTCAGTCTTTTCTGACAGAGTAAGCAAACTGACCAGTTTGACATCTGAGGAACACAAATGATGACACTGACCTTCATGACGGGCTGAGCAAAATACTTGGCGCTCCAATCGCACAAGCCTGTCTGGAGAGCCGGACTGATGTAGTTCCTGTGACCACCTGGTTCATCGCTGTCTTCAGCTGCCTAAAGATAAATACGAAAGAAAAAAAAAACAAAACCCTGTGATCTAAAGATTTAAACAAAACGAAGAGAAAGACGGGACGAGTGTGGCGAGCAGACGCTCGGCAGGTTTATCTTTCTCTACCTGCTCGGGTCCCTTGTCAAACATTTTGCGAGTGCGGGTAAACTGGTGGGAGTGGGGCGCCTGTCCTCCCAGTGTTGGGGTGTAGGGCGGTCGCGTGGCCGGCTGCTCCCTGGTGGGGGGTTTGGGAACGTCGTTGGTCAGACTGGAGCTGCTGGTGCTGGGCATAGGCGGAGAACCGCTGAAGTAAAGGATGAACGAACATCGATACAAGAGAATGAATGGGTCGGGTTAGGAATGGTTTATGTAGAAGGACATTTTATGTGCTTTTATTTTTAAATTAGCAGCTGCACAGGTTTGAGATCATGGTCAAGCTGCAGATGTGCACATTGAAGTGGTGAGAAGAACTTTCAGGTTGTGTAATGTAATAGCAGCTCTGGGTTTGCTGCAGAGGCGTAACAAGAGATGACCATGAAGGCGTGTTTTGGCAAAACTGAAAGTTTTGAATTAACGAGTTAAATCTTTCCTTTACTGCGCGCAGAAAACGATTTACCATGAAAGAAGGGTGTTGGACACTCAAACAAGCAAGAAAACTAGGAAACTATTGAATCATGAAATTAAATTGCTCGTGGATAATATTTAAATTTTAAAATTCTAATAATTTATTTTCTTCTAAATCTACACTTAATTTTGTTTGATTTTTATATTTTATCCTGGCTCGTGCACCATGCAGGTAATTCAGTATAAATTTAAAAGTAACACTCGGCCAGAATCCCCCTTTTCCTGCTACAAATGACGCACATTCTGATGATTAAATCTTTTGTGCCTAAAGGAAAGCCGAGCAATCTGTGCAAATGCTCTGGGGCTTCCGTTTAATGAGTTTTCAGTGTGTCACGGTGTTTGTGCATGTGTGAGCGCCGTCCTCACCCAGCCTGGTGTATGTGCGTGCCCTTGCTGGTGGGGCTGGCCGGGGCCGACTGGGTGAGCGATCCCGAGTCCAGGATCCTCTGGGGTCTGGCATTCATCGTAGCCTGAGGGAGGGAAGGAAAGTCTGTTTATTCTTGTTTCCGCTGACCATCACATTTGGATTCACAGTTAAAAATGTAGATACTTCTTCTTGGATTTTTCAAAAGCTTTCAGAGACAAATAGGCAGAAATGTCTAGATCAGAAGCAAACCCAAAATCTGGATAATCTTCCTCCTGTAACCACATAAAAAGTGCAACACTTCACAAAGTTTGCTAAATTTCCACAGGTTTATCCCATTAAGTGGAGCAGGTAATATAACCTCTTCATTGTGAGTTGTCTAATGGCTGCACACGAGGGAGGGGGCAAACTTAATAAAGACAATAGAGGCAAAGCATCACTGATGAATAGCAGAGCTGTTGTTTACTCGAGCCAGGTGGGGAGAGAACTGTGTGCAGCGTAAATCCAGTTAACACAGCCAAACACATTTTACTACCTTTGATTTGATTTCTATGCTAATTGCAAAATTGCAGTGAGCATCTTTTGCTTCTGTGCGCATATGAAAAGCTGAGAGCGAGGCAGGAAAGTTTTTAATGCAAAGATCAGGCCCATAAAAACAGCTGCATCTGTGAGGGGGACAAGACAGCAGTTATGAGGGTTAGCTGTTGGCGCTTCATTAGGAGGCAAGTCAAATGAAAGAAAACAGCAGTAAAAACGGCTGCAATGATTATTATGGAAAAAAACCAGACCCCCAATGAAAGCAGCTTTTCTACTCATGCACAGCAAGATTAGTCTGATGAGACGGGGCATAAAAGGAAAAGCATATAAGGAACTAAAGGATGTGCTTTTTTTTCTTTTGCAGAAATCGTGAGGTGAATGTGTGACACAAAGGGGAAGCACCTGAACTGTTTACTGCAGCACAAACAAAAAGTCTTTAAAACAAAAAGCAGCCGGGCGGAAGAGCATCTCCACTCGGTGAAGTAACATCGTCATGGATTATTCATCAGTGTTTGCTGATCGTCGACATGTGGTAAACAAACCACACGCTAACACGGGAAGGCACGCGCTTTATGTGATGCGCAAAACTGCAGCTTTAGCGGGAAACTGGGCTGAAACGGGTGCTAGCAGCTGCTCCGTTCCACGTGGGGGAAACGGGCTCGTTCTCCAGCTTCAGCCCACCTCCCCACACTTCCTCCATCATTAATTGGTCAACTGCACAAACACATTAGTCAGAGGCTGTCGTAGGATACAGCTGTGGAAGCGGATGACAACTCAGGAAAAGAAAAAAAAAAATGTCTGAATAATCCTGTTAAATTATGTAGAGCTTTCTTACTGCTGGAGAAAGCACCCGACATCGCTGTGACATGTGGTGATGAGCTCAAACACTGGAAGGTGATTGAGGGTAATGGAGGGAATTCTTCCATTCGGTTGAAGTTTATTTATATAGCGCCAAATCAAAACTACAGTCACCTCCAGGTGCTTTACACTGTAAGGTAAAGACTAGAACTCCAACAATCACACAACCCCCCGGCGGGAAGGACAAACGGCCGCTGTCTGCAGGGAGGGGCCGCTGTCTGCAGGGAGGGGCCGCTGTCTGCAGGGAGGGGCCGCTGTCTGCAGCGACTGGCCAGGGAGTGAAGGGAAAGAGTAACAAGCATAAGTGAGCGGATAACACAAAAACTGTGATGGCATGCTGCAGTGGTATATAAACATGTGGGGAGTGAAAGGAGCAGAGAAGACGTACTCCCATTAAATCCCACAGCAGCCTGAGCCTTTTGCAGCATTACAAGGAAAAGTTCAGGGTCCTTTTTGATCCAGCCCCCGATTTACGCTTCATCAAAATGAAAAGTTTTCAGTCTAATCTTAAAACAAGAGTATGTCTGTCTCCTGACTCCAAAGTGGGAGCTGAAAGCTCCGCCTCCCATTCTACGCCAAATGTAAGCCAGCCTGCAGTCTGAGAGAGAAGTGCTTTGATAGGCTAACGAGGTTCAATGAGGTCTTTGAGGTAAGATCGGGCCTGATTTTTCAAGACCTTGTGGATGAGGAGAAATTTAAAATTAAACTGGATTTCACAGTAAACCACAGAAGAGAAGCCGGTAAAGATGATGTTTGGGGGGTTCATTTAGAACCTTAAGTTCTTAACCATGCTCCATCCATCCATCCATCTTCTTCCGCTTATCCGGCTGCAGGATAGGCAAAGAAGCCCAGACCTCCCTCTCCCTGTCTACGTCCTCCCGCTTGTCCGGGGGAACACCGAGGCATTCCCATGCCAGTCGAACGATATAATCTCTCCAGCGTGTCCTGGGTCTGCCCCGTGTGCCTCCTCACCGCCTGGAACACCTCACCCAGGATGCATCCTTATCAGATACCACAACCAACCTGGCTCCTTTTGATGTGAAGGAGCAGCGGCTCTACTCTGAGCCCCTCCCAGATGGTCGACCTCCTCAGCCTCTCTCTCTTAACCATAATCTCCATTCAATACAGGCAAACAACTGGGAGATAAGGGTTGTGTTGGATAGCACATCTTTACCAATCAAACATAAAAACGTTCTCTGGATTTGCTTCAGATGCATTTGATCCAACTTCATCAGTGACACATCTGTGAAAACGACTGAACGCACCTGAATAAAAGAATGATGATATATTCAAAATGTATAGACTATTAAAAATCTCCATGACTTTCTTCCCAGCATCAGACAGTAAAACTGGCCTATAAAAAAAGCATTTAGAGCCTTAATCATCTTGGAAGCGAGTACATTTTAATTAGCTCCTGACCTTGTTTCGCTTTGTTACAAATCAATAACATTTGACATTTAAAATCTTAATTAAAAGAGCCGTTAGCACTTGGGAACATGAATGAAGGTTCTTTAAATAAGCAGTTGTTGCTGAGCTCACTGAGCGAGAGGCAAAAATAAAAAAAAAGATTGTTAATGCCACTGTTTTTAAATGTGCACTCATGATATCGTTATAGTCCAGAACAATCATTTGCTCCTTCTTCAAATTACACATTAAACGCTGAGCTCAAATCCTCTTTAATGTCTGTTTTTCTATCCTTTTCCTCCTTGGAATAAATTACCTTTAAATCTGTCCGTTTTTGTTTTATTTATTTGCAAAATGCTTTTCATCCCAAATCAAAGTGCTTGTGCTTTCAGTAATACTATTGTGATTTAAGGACTCATTTATGACATTTGCCTATAGTGGCAACTTGTTTTATTCCATATAAGGATTGTTTTAAGTCTTTCTCCTCTTTGTTGTGGATTTATTATTTTTGTACAGTTCTGTTTATCACGTGTTCTAAGAACATTTGTTTGACTTTTTTTTCCTGAGGATTCAATCTAAAGATCACTCGGTGACAGTGGAGGAAAAAGAACTTCCTTTTAACAGGAAGAAACCCCCAACAGAACCGGGCGTGGGGAGAGAAAAGCATCAGTCAAGACAAGCCGGAGTTTGAGGGAAAAGAGACGACTTAAAATTCATGAAAAGGAGCATCGAGAGAGCAGGAACAAGGAAAATATGATCTTGTTTTCCAGTTCCTGTTAGTCTTCCCGCTGCAGCTGAGGGCTTTTAAGACAACGGAATAACGAGGAACTACAACTAACAACACACAACCTCGTTTTTCAGCATCACTCTGGGACAGAGTGTTTCTAATTTTGACAAAGTTGCACAGACTGACGAAGCGTCCTATACGTTTAGTTAATGTGTGAGTGAAAGGGAGTATCCTGGCCACTGCAGCCCGACACATTTATTGGGGACCTGATATTTTCGGCTGATATTACCTATTTGCAGATATCTCAGTATTGGCATTTATAATGGTTTAAATTAAAAATTTAAAAAGCAAAGAAAAGAGACATGAGAAACAATGTTCAAATTGTGAGGACTCTGCAGCCACACGTGTTTGGAAATCCGCAAAAGAAGCATGCAGCTGATCTGAGCAGAGCCAGGATTGGGTAAATGAGTAAATAAATAACTACAAACAACTATATTAGTCAGACTCTGTGGGTTTAAAAACTGAGCCTGTAGAACTCTGTAAACCAAAACCCTCTTTTTTTTTCTTCCCCAATTAAGCCCCAAGTTTACAGCTTGAATGATTAACGTGACTGATGATGATTAACCCCCTAAAGGGGAAAAATGTCCCGAGCAGGTGCGGTGCGCGACTGAATCGTGTCTCCTTCCATTCAAGGCGTCTTCCTTGGGATTATAGCATTGCTGAAAATCTGCTTGTTCTCATATGTTGGTTGTCAGGGACCTAATTTTTATAAATATGACACCACTGTTTGTTAAATTGACTTGAGTGTGCAAGTCCACAATAACTCGTGCTCCAAAAATGTGTTACGGTGTTGGCAGAAGCTTAGGTCTATTGCATTATATTGTTAATCGCGTCCTGTTGTTTGTTTTATTGCAGCTGAGACGGAAGCCTCAATGCAGAGATGCTGCCTGTGTGAAGGGAACAGAGGGAACAATTGGTGTTGGTGGTGGGAAAACAGAAGAAATCCTGCCTGAGGCTTAGGATGGGTGGTGGAGTATAGTGGTTATTATAGCTCCTTAAGTTACGGCAGCCTCTTTGCTCTGCTCCGCTCTGCCAAGCCTCGGGGAGTCATTGGTCCTTAATTGCATTTGCACAAAAGTAATGGCCTTACGGAGGAAGCAAATGCCAGTGGGAGGGAGGGGCATGTGTGCTGGAAGCTGATCTTTTTCATTGTATAACCATGAGGTGAAAAAGAACTGATATACGGGGATACAGAGACAAAAAGTCAGTTATAATATCCTCATTATATTAGACTCCAGAAAATGAGATGATACTCAGTTTTAAGAATTACTTATGGACAGCAGTAAAAGGAAGAAAAGGCTCAAACCTTAACTTCAAAATGCAGTAAGCAAAAGCTGTAAAACTAATTTCCTCGCTCGGTCTTGAATGCTTGTGCGTGATACACACACGCGTTTTTGAGAAACCACTTCAAATGCTGTTTGAAGGGATGTTAGTATTCAATCTATGGATGGATATGTTATGCAAGCTTACAAGCATTAGCTTACAGCTAATTACAACATAGCAACCACCAAAATGCTAACACTGAGGATTCAGAATGGGACTCCGAAACCAACTATGCTACAGTCAGAGTGGAAAACAGAAACAGGGCTCGGGAACTGAACTGCAGCATGACCAAAATAAGTGTGACCACGAACAACGAACGTGAAATCAGTCTGGGGTCATTTTTAACGCAAGTGGTGCATCGAGACGTTTGTGATTGAACGGGGTCACTTTGGCAATTAAATGTAATCTATTTGTGAAAGCACGATTACCTGTGAGATTACCAACAAGCACCAGTGATTGACAGAGGAATCATTCCTGCCCGTGGCTCCCTGTACAACTCCTCCATCTAACACAAGGTAAACACTCCAGTAGTGACATCCTTTTTGCACGCGCTCTTTTCTACTCAGTAATATTCCTGTCAGCATTCTGGATAATTATTTATATTCACCTCTGTCAATCCTTGATATTTATTATGGAGTGATTTATATAAACTGTGCTATTTCTTAAATTTGTAAATCTGTAACACATTGCATTGTTAAATAGTCTAGTCTGTTACTGCTACTGTATTTGAGCATGTTGATTCTGATTCTGTGATAGCGAAAATCACGAGTCTGATGTAAACAGATTAACTACTGAACTGAACTACAAAATTTAAAGTGACGCAGTTGCTCCAGGACCATGGTTTTACTGCTAAATGACATAGGCGCTCTGCAACTGTGCTTTTACAGTGCTCATCAAATTTATTAGAGCACAACACAATGCAAGGTTTATGCCACAGCTACCCCAGATTAAGTCACTCAGTGTAATGTTTAATTCACCAGTGTGCACAAGTGTTTTCATCAAAATGACATTTTTTTAAGCTAAAAATATTGTTATTGTTGTTATAATTAAATTTGTTAAGCACTGTATATTGGAATACGATAAAGGATAAACCTGTTAGCAACCATTTGAGTCCCCTATTGCAGCGAGACGTGTCCTGTTCATCGGTGGATTACTGAGTCAAACTGGCTGTAAGGTGTTGGCAACCTGTCTGCTGTTGTTTGCAAACCTTTACCGACCGGTGAATGAAGTCGGTCTGAGTCAGACAACACTTGTTTGGAGACAGGCTGCCCTTCATTAGACAACTTGTGTAATCGTCTTGTGATCACTGCCAAGTTTCCACAACTATTTGCAATCTGTTCCCAAACATAAACCAAATCACTGCAGTCGCCGGGAAACCACAGGTCAGCTTTTATTTCCCGACTCAACAGAAGGTTGTTGTCCGATTCTTGCTCTGCTGACTGAGCCAAATCATAGTCGGTCTTTTATACGCAGTATGTGATAAAAGCTTTAATACCCAAACATAACGCACCTTGTATGCGATGCTATTGAGGACCTTCATGGCCAGATCTGACACTTCAGGAAAAGGGTCTGCAGCCAGATGAAGCAGCACTCTCCAGATCTGAGTGTAAACACTGTTGAAGGACACGCCTAGAAGAGACAAACAAAACGGGAAAAATTCAGCTTGGAAGCAAAGTTTCAAACGACAAACACAAATCACACACGTCGAGAAGATTAACGCACATAGAAAACACCCACAAATTCATACTGTCCACCTCAGTCCGACGTAGATCTTATTATTCACTTCCAAGTTCATTACAAGAAGAGCTAAGTGCTCATCTCATTAGCTTCATGCTACCCTCTCCGGTCATTTACCTCTCCTGTAGTTGTTATAGGTTCTTTTGGCTGGCAGAGGAAAATTAACCTCTGGTGTAAGCTAATGTACACAATTAATCAACGCACAACACACACACGCAACAAACAGCTGGCTCTCCGCATCCACCGGAGCTCCACTGCCGAGAACGGTTGCTGTTATCGTGAATAGAAATGAACAAAGCATTTCCTGTTGTCAAAGTGTTTTTGTTCACACGTCATTATTCTTTTCTTCTGCATCGTCTTTGCAGTGAAATGTGACAATTCGCTGATTTTCTCTGAAGCTTGTTTGTTGTTCTTTGAACTTTCTCCTCTCCTCCTCCTGTCATTTTCACAAGAGTTTGGGGGGCACCACCAGCCTGTTGTGTCTCTTTGTGTTAGAATGAACTCTTTTTCTTATTCAAACTCATCCTAGATTTTGAGCCTTTGCTTGCTCCTGCAGGTTGTCCTTACTTAGCCCTCTTCCTGCTGCAGTTCCTTTTCTACTCTAGCTCCATCTAAAAGTCCTTCGGTCTGTCAGCTTCAATCTGCCGTCGTTCTCGGTGTCAGGCACCGGGACAGTCCCCAGCTGTTTTCATTTTAAATTGATTATTCCCCCCTCCTTCTCAGATCTCTCCGACTATGAAGGCAGCTGTGAAAATTTGACCTCTAAGGATGACCGCTGTCACGCTCTACCCTGCCCAAGTCTCCACTTTTCTGAAAATTCAAGAGTTATAAACCCTGCGAGGTAACGAGAACGACTGAAGTCTGGGCCCACTAACTGAGACTCCCTGCCAGAAAGTGCTCCAAACAAGAGAGACAAAAAAGGGCAACCGCTCCCCCCAAAAATGGAGGAAGACAGAAGGCAACAGCCAGGGGATGGATGCAATATGAAACATGTGGTGTCAGTGCAGCGAAACCAAACAGAGTGCAGGAGGAGGGAAAAAGAGAACAGAGACGGATCATACATTTCAGAAGCCTCTGTGCTCTGACATATGACAGAGAGTGATCAAAAAGGCAAGATATAAAGAGAGAAGACAAAGAATAAGATGGAGAAAAAAAAGCATCCTGAACAAGGAGGGAGAGATGAAGTGACAGAGAGAGCAAGAGTGACTGCGGAAGGAAGAGAGCGAGGGAGTTAAAGAGGTGATTAGACTGCAGCCTGAGGGCCAGGATATGATTAGTGACAGCTAGCCAGCGTGCTAGCTGCTGCAGTAAACAGCCACTTGATAAATGTGAAATACGGTTCCTCTCCCATTTAACTGCTGTGCACAAATTACCAGTGCACCATCCCTACACAGTCCACATGAAAGAACGTGACGGTGAATATCATTCACTGGCTGAGCACTGCAGCACAGCCTTGTCCTGACGTGACACTCGTGTCGTCAGAAGTCTTGTGCAGAGAGAAATGGATGTACAGTAGTAAAGATGTTAACCGCTGGCTAAATGAACCACTGCATCATTTTTTTTATAGCCTCCACCAATTCTTGCAGATGACATAAATTACCTTTAACACTGCATATCATTTTTTGGGAGATTTAAATGGCTGAAACATAAAAAGTACATCAGGATGTCTGAAAGCAGTGAAGGACCTCGCGTGTAAAATATATTTTTAATATATTTCAGAGCGAGAAGCAAGAAGTGTAAGCAGCCCCAAATCCTACCTGCGGTGCTCTTTAAATGGGAGAGCGCCTCAAACACACTGACAAAAGTGAATCTAAGTGTTTGATTTAACAAAATTTAAACAGGCGACCCAGGAAGACGAAAAGTCTGCATTAGTCATGGGCATTAGATGCACAGCTTCATAGCTTTGGTGTGGAATGAAAATCTCAGCATGGTTCACACTTTACTGACTTTTGTATATTAGCTTTTTTAGCAACATCACAAAGATGAAATGGCTGATGTTGACTTTGTCAGCTGCTGGACAGATGGACTTGGTGCAGGTATTCAGGGTTGTTAGAGTGGCTGTAACGGCTGAAATAAATACTGCATCCAACTGGAAATAATCTTTATGGACAGAACTTAACCAAGGAAAGGGCTTTGTCCCGTTTCATGGTTACCAGATCAGCTTTTTTGCAGATAATGTGGGCTGCTGACCTCTAGCTTACCTTACACCATGCGGTTGGAATGAAAGCTGAACAATTCTTAATTTGAGACCTGCTTCGGGAATTAAATGTTGCATAAAGTGAAGTTAAAGCACCTTAGGGTGCTGTTCAGAATGGAGGAGGTGGTTGACAAGTGGACTGCTCTACCAGTCTGTTGTGGTGCAGCTTATCAATCTAAGCTCACCCTTAACCCCTTAACTTTAGCCACAAGCTCTCTGTGACAATAAGAGGCAGACACGAGAATCCTCAACAGTGCGTCTGGGTTTGTGTTTAGAGATGGGGTTAAGTGCTAAGTCAGACGGGAGGAGCTCGGAGCAGAGCTGCTGATTTTATGCATGGAAAGGATGGCTCCAAGGTGAGGTGTCTTAGAAATGTCCACCTGGGAGGAGACCTCTGGACAGACCCGTGTGGCCTGCCTGGGAGTGCCTCAGTATTCCTGGAGAAGGGAGGGAGGCGGTAGGAGGGGGAGGGAAGTCAGTACAGCTCTGCTTCAACTGTGACCCAGACTCAGAGAAGCAGTACTGCAGGTATGACTGCATGTATAGATACCACAAGCTGCAAATGCACAGTATGCGTCCAGTTCTGGTACTGTATTGTGTTTTATACAGATATTTTACATAAGCCGTGTGTCCACGTTTTTTTCAGATTACTCACCAACTATGTTCAGTACTAAATCAAGGAACCATAAATCAGGCAGACACCTAGGAACCTCACACCCCAAAACAGTGTCTTCCAAGTACAAGATCAAAGATTTTTTAATGTTACTGAAAACAAAAGATTAAAAACAACCTCTGAACCTCAGCTG